>JAODPA010083290.1:0-16251 GCA_025585075.1 Nepenthes mirabilis | reverse complement strand
AAGAAGAAAGGAAGAAGAGAGGAGAAAGGAAGAAGAGAGGAGGAAGGAAGGGAGAAGAGAGAAGAGCGGCGTGACAAAGAAGAAGAAAATCGGGCCCCAAATGGAAACTCGGTAAAACCCTAATCAATCCCTTCATTATTTAGGCAGAGGTTAGTGTGGGAAGGAGGAAACCCTAGTCGTGCAATCGTCGCCTCTATTCCTCGACGTCATCATTGCTAATCGCTATCATGAGTTGGGCCAAAGCCGCCGCTAAGGACGTCCTATGAGGAGAGAGCCTCCCAAACTTATATGATGGAAGTTTTTTCTTGAAACTTTTTAATGTGGGATATGCATAATTCTTCCTCTTTCGACGGTCGCAAACATCGACGACTACACTATGCAGCACTTCACTCTGCTCTGATACACCGGCAGTAGATTAGTTTCTCCGCAGGTAGCCCTTTCTAGTTAAAACCCTCCACAGGTAACCCTCTCCAAGCCAGGGCCGATCTTAATGAAAGTATCATTAATCCGTGCACAAATTCAAGAGAAAAACTTACCCCAAAAGGATATCCTGTGATGAAAAAAAACTCCCCAAACTTATAAACTAGAGATTTTACCTCAAACTTTTTAATATGGGACGAGCATCAAAGCTTCACATCTTAATAAGCTTGATAAGTTTTGAGGGTTGCCTGTCACATCCCACTGCTAGTTTTCATTTCCATTCCCCCCCCCCCCCTCAAAAATGTTGCACAGCAAGACCACTCAGAAGCACCCCGAGGCTGAAACCTCATGAATGCAGCCAGATGTTAACGGAGACGAGAGTAACTAGGTGGTCTGCTCCTGCTGAGGAGCTCAACTGATCCAAGGCAGTGGTGCTACTGCATTTTGTTTTCGTCGAAATCATAACAAGAGCCTTTCTCCTGTTCCTTTATATCAGCAAAAATATATCATCTTTCCTATGTCGGCATTCACAACAGAAAAGAAAGCTTTTCAAAAATACCGAAACACAAAACAAAACAAAAAACTAAGTTGATCCACTGCACAAAATGCTGCTTTTTAGGGTGTAGGTCTTCGGTTCTAGCAGTCCAGCCTGTGTAGCATTATCCTTGAGGGCTTTCAGCTTGTGTCCTCCATGCATGCCTATTCCACCATTTTCCATTAACATGGCATGCTGAAAGGGGATGAATACAATCCTCCACCTCCGGAATATTGCACCGTGAGGGCAAGGAGCTAGCATACAGTTGCAAACTCACTGATGTCCAATTAACGCTAAACCTTGTTCCTCCAAAAACAAAACAAAACAAAACAGCAAGAATGAATTGGAGGAACAAACATTATAGAGATTGGGGAGGTTGAACTGCACAGCACATGAGAGAACACAGGCATGCTTATCCTCCACGATGATAAGATAACTATGACTGACAGCCAGCAAATGGAGAAGAAACTCAAGACAGACAAGATAATAAGATGGCAGCATTTGCTAATAAAACAACTTTGTTTCCTTTCCTTTATCTACATCATGACACCTTGTACATTCATACATGCATACATACTCAGAACCTCTTCTCCATTGCAGTCTTCCTATATAGTTTCTCAACATGCAAAAGCAGAGGCAACAATGAAAACCCCAACAGAGAATGAGAGGGTAAATCAAAACTAAAACCAAAACTGAAACTGAAGGGGGATAAGAAGAGAGCAAGAAAATCAGCAGACGGCTTCCACTTCACTAAATAGCGAATCATTTACAGGCCTTCAACAGTGAATTGATGACATGCATAACAACACGCACGCTTGATATTTCTGCTGGTGTGGCAGTTGGAAGGCTGCGATGATGGTTCAATATCTGGTAGACCTGCTCAAGAATATGCGGAACATGCACAGCTATCATTGGGTCTGCTGGGTTAATGGCTACGGCAACATCCGTCATCCATGCCACCTTTCTGGGCGTATCCTTGGAGATATCACATGAAAGCTGTTGTAGAAGAGAAAGCAAGACGCCTTGACTCAATGGGAGAGGAACCATAGACAGAATTCCCTGTAGGTCGACCTGATAAAAGTATATATGTTTAATAAAATATGAATTCAATTATCATCCGGTGCTAGCAAAGGGTGCAGGTTATCTGCCTTAATATACCGCATGCACCCAAGCTCTCATCCCCACCAAATACCCATTTTCACCATACCAACCCACACAGTCAACCCCCCCTCCCTCTTTCCTTGAGTCAGTCTTGGAGAGAATTTTCATCCAATTTTAACCCAAAGCCAGTCATGCAGCCTTCCCCAAATGATACAACTTCACAAGGAAAGTTGTATGACCAAACAAAAAGCTAGTGACTGGAGTCAATCAACCATCATTTCTACCCATCATCCCAATTGTCAATTGGAGTTTTTCAACTGCAAACGACTGAGGCATACCTGTGAACATAACCAAGAGACAATTGACACATCACTCCTCTGCAGTGCACCAGTGAATGCTTCCTCATATTTGTGTTCTGATATTAACCTGGATAGATCCTTGGTAGGATCAAATGGCTGCTCAACCTAGCATTTGCAAGATCACCCAAAATCAAGATAGCCAACTTACTACAGTAACAGGAAATTTACAATTTTGAACATCTCAGTTTTAATTGAAAATAAGTAAAAGCAGACCTCCCGCAAACCAGCCAAAGGTCCATTGGGCAGCTGGGTTACCAAGGGATTTACACCTTTTGAGCTTGCCCCTGCGACAGCAAGTGCTAATAGCTTTCGTTGGCCATCCACCAAATCCTCACTCAAGGTATGAGTTACAGATGATATCGAGGTAATAGCATCCTGAATGGGCAGGTCAATGATGTTGGACATCAGAAATAATTACTTAGAAAATAGTACGGGGAAAAGATGACACAATATTCAACAGGTTGCAAACCCAAAAAAGACTATATAGTAAACACCTTTAAGCTAAGTGCCAATGATGAATTTGCAGACTCCATTTGCTGCTGCACTGCTGCTGCATGTTCAGCCATACCCTTTTGAAATGTAGTGTCAACTTGCTCAAACATTGCCTTGCATGACATCTCAAAAGCAGGGATAATCAACGCTTCCAAAGTAGATTTTAGTCCATCCTGCGCATATACAAGTCTATTAAAAAAAACAAGGCTTGTGAAGATTCAAATAAAGGTTAATGCATTCTATTCAAAATCAAATGCACAGCAATATTTGAGGCCCTGATATATAGAGTACGCTAGGTATTCACCTATCAAAATATCAAAATCAACAATGAATTCTATTTGATGACTAGATGAGTAGTCAAATAAAAAACAAACTAATTGCCGGGCTATAATTATTGTTTTCTTAAAGTCATGGAGTAAGACATCGATTTATCAATAAGATCAATTCTTTTGATTGCATGATGACTCCCATTAAAAATATTTGAGTTTCAGGAATTTTTTGTGAGAAAGGATGCTAAAATTGAAGGGCTAAACTTTGAACACAAGAAAGCAAACAAATGGTGCAATTTTGAGAAATAGAATAGAAGAAACAAATCAATACACACAAAAATATAATTTTTTAATCCTCAAATCAGTTTCAAAAACGAAAAAAAACAATGTCTGCTTATCAAGAAGGTTCAAAACCTAATCAAGAAATTTTGAGTTGAAATGTTCGTCTTCAAGGACTGTCCTATCCTGTAATCAAGTATGTATATACCATATAATAATATTATTAGTATCTAATTTTCATCTCATCATTTATTTGAATTTGTAGATTTACTTTGAACTTTTGGAAAAAATTACCCAGCATGTCCATAAATATTGTCATAAATTTATCCACTTACAGTGTTGAAGGGAATTGTACCAGTTGCTTGGGTTTATCCCTAGGTTATCAAACGTCTTACATCACTAGTATAACTCCAAAACAGAACTGAGCATAAAGGCACTAAAATAATCCCTTCCATGATTCATTAGGGGTTAGGGCCATAGAATTAGTAAATCACATACAATTATGGAAAGACCAGAAAGTGCTTATAAAAAAGCAAACATGTGTGTAGCATATCAACATGATTCATCAATACTACATATACAAATACCTGAAGTGCTATAACATATAAAAAATACCTGAAGTGCTTGTCTGCCAGAAGTTTGAAATTGTGCTTGGATGTGCCTTGCAACTGTAGCTTCAACTTTTGAACTGATTGACCTATCTAGTTGATTCACTGCCTTGTCACCTACAGATCTCTGTCTCCAGACCATAAACTTAAATTAGAATGTTGCAGCCTTGATTTTTTACTAGACCGAGAGATTGACTAGTCTAACCTGAAAAGACTCTGCAATAGCTGAGGGAATTCCTTTCTCAATAACTGGGATGACTGTCCGAGCTACATTTGCACCAACTGTGGCTAATTCTTTCTTCAGTGTTTTATCCAAGATGGCCAGCAACTCCTTGTTGACAAAAGAGGTTAACAAATTTATTATTTGCTGTGTACGATCTCGTATCAACTTTTCAATTTTTGCATTTTCCTCTTGGATATGAGCCCACAGAGAATCAACATTGGCCTTCATAGCTTTCTCCATGCTCCGTCCTAAGGCTGCCTCAAGTCTTCTTCCTTCTTTTGTAACGGGGACAGCAACCATCGTAGTCATCTGCTTCTGCATTTCTTTCTGCATAGTTACTAGCTGCAGAGAATTAAAGTTCAGAAGAAAAGAATGACCACAGGCTTTCTGAAAAGATGTCACCATAATAACACCATATAAGATGCAAAAGATTGTATATTATTTTAGCCAGCATGACTAACAGACACCTTCAGTTGTAGAACAGGCAACATCAGCAATATACAGGACTGTACATGTCAGTGCCTGATTTTCCACAAGACAAGTAAAAGAACAAGACTGATGGATTTTACCAAGGCATTTCTAGAGATACTGCAATAGTTTTTGCCATGAAAAATGCCTAATCATTTTTCTCAGCTGAAGGATCTGCTGTTAGAAGGGAAAAATTACATTTTGGTTTGAAAAGCATGCTGCTTTAACAGGCTTCACTAAACATTCATGGAGAGCATGAGCCAAATGTGACAGTAGGGTTTCTTTATTGCGACCAAGAGGTCAGATGTTCCATCTACAGAAACAAAGTCGTGTGCAAACATGAGCATTTTTTATTAAAAATTGATGAAATGAAGAACGTGTATGCTAGTTAAGTGGGGAACAAATGAAATTCTACAAAGGCATCATTTACTTATGCTTAAATGGATGCTTAATTAGAGATGACCAATAAGGGAGAGCTCTGGAACAAAAGTCTCTCACATTATTGGGTGTGAGGAAAGTCAAAATGTTCAAAGCTTTACCCCTAAAGTACAAAAAAAAAGCCTTCAAGGTTAACTTTGATCAAAAAATAAATCTCGACATATGAGAGGAGAACAAAAGTTGTAACTAAATAGAGGGGTTATGTGTACTGAAAGATAGGTGTTATGATCCTGAACAAAACAACAATAGGGTTTGAGATAGAGATTTTAGGTCAGCAGTCTCATGGGAGCTGTGTGATGGGGGAAGGGCCACCCCTGATGTCCAGCCCACCAACAAATGGAGCTCCCGATGGAACTTAAGGGAAAAGGTATCTCGACTCTTGGGTTTTAAAGAAGTGTATAGTTCTGCTGAAAAAAGTATTTTCCCATGTTGATTTGGGAGCTTTTGACAAGTGGTTACAAGAGGTTCTGCAGGAGGATCTCTTTAGACAAGAGCTTTTAAATCATTAAAGCATTTGAGCCAATATATATATATAGTGAAAGAAAAAACTACAGGATCAACTTAAGGGCCATGGTTCTCAAAACTTAGCACATGCAAACAGGAAAAAGAAACCAAACCTTGGTAAAAAAACTGTTTGATTAGGGTGAAAATTGGCCCTTCGGGTTAAGCAACTGAGCCCAAATGGACAACCCAGTGCACCTTACTTTGAATCTCAAAAGTACCTAGCATCAATTCAAAACAGTCACCTGATTAAACATATCCTGAATTAATGGAAAGGCAGCTTCCAACGTGGGCACGCTTGTAGTGGCACCAGCTTCATTCAACTGAACTGCTGAATTAAAAACGCTTGGAGATGAGGATGGTGGACCAGATGCTAGAGAGTTTTTTCCTTTCTGTTTTTTCATTTTCAAAAAAGGTTTTGGCGACTGGGGAGCTGCTTCTGTTGCAGAATATGCGTCTGATTTTTCAGAGATTTCATTTGTGGTTTCATCCACTTCATCACCAGAATTTGAAGGTTGTGTTAGAGCCTCCACAATTCCATGTGCCTCTTCCATGACAGAAGTTTCAGCTGGTAGCATACAACACTCCCTTCTCAAGTCAGCCCCAAGATCTGATGCCTGAGAACAAAAGGACTTTTCCTTCCTCTCTATGTGGGTTTGATTTTCTTCCCGAAAACCGGATCCACCATCCTGAGAAAATCTTGCTTCAACTTCTTTAACCTCCAACTCAACATTACCCATATCATTATGAACAACATCATCTTGAATTTTAGCTTCCCCCTCACATTTTTCCTCAGAAAAAGAGAGAATCTCAGGTGATGTCATGGCCATAATCTCAGAGGGAGTAATCAGATGAGTTGGGTGCTTGAACATGACAGGTGGAGCATGAACATCTGAAACATTACAGTGTGAAATTCTATTACCATCAGAAGCAGCAGCAACACCAGACAAATGTGTTTGAGCATTATCCATTTGCCAATCGACTGCAGACTCAGTAACAGCTTGGTCACCATGAATATCGCTGAGTTTCCGCGATAATCTTGGACTCACAGGAACAGGTGGTGATGCAACAGAAGCAACAACATGGTTAGCTACTGGTAATATGGCAACAGGAGATTCCATGCTTGAAGAGGAAATTTCCTGAGAAGTGGCTGTACCAGAAGCAGATCTCACTGGAACCCCAACCTCAGGTATGCTTTGAGGTAGAGTAGTCTGATTACATAATTTGGGTGCAGAATTAGATACCTCAGACGCTTTACTTCCTGAGGGCTGTAAACTAAAAACTCCCTCTGTTGCATCACGAGAAATATTGAGGTCTGATTTGTCTGACCCCAAGTTTTCTACTGGTGGTGGCAAGCATTGAGATAGGTCCAGAGCATACTGTTGTATGGCTTGTGTCTGGACACAGTAAACTTGAACTATGTGTTCTCCATGTTGTAGTATATCACTTGTCCCAGTAAAACTCAAAATCGGCATAGTGACAGTAAACTCGGCTAAATAATCCATGCAGGTGGCAAAGGGGTTAGCACCATACTCCAAGTGTACAGCATATATAGCATTCTTCTTGGCATTTGCAAGTAGAAGAAGGCCCACTTGAGATAATCCCACAACTTGATTAAAGAATGCCTCATCCATTCGAGACTCTGCAGAACTCTTCAACTCCAATGTCTGGATGCATCTCCATGATTCAGAGTCACTGGGCAGCAGCCACCCTTCTTCACTTGATGAAGCCCACACTTTCACTTCCCGATTTTGCGGCCCCTATAAAAAAATCGAAACATTACAACATATGTCTCTTTAGAAGCTAGCTCGAGTGAAGCACACCCATTAAATTTAAATAGAGATGTGACTTATTCGTGATATACACAAAACAACATGGAAAGATGAGTGGCACATGCTTAGTGAATAAAATACCAAAATAGGAAAAACTTGGATACCGCTGTGACAAGTATGATATGATCTGGACGGTGTGGGGAAGTCAAAAAGATTGCTGCATCAACAGGCTGACCGCCATGGGGCCTAAGCACTAGAAGAGGTTGTGTTGTCCTATCTCCCCAAATCTTAATCTGTAGCAACAGAGAATTTCATACTAGCAATGTCAAGAATATCACTTCTTAAATACAACTGAATCGAGAAATTTTACCCAACCGAAAATACCAATCTGCAAAGGCGGAATAAACAACGTTTTGTTTCCTTAACAGCGACAAAGGATAGCATTCTCCATATGAACCGACCATTTGGCAGTCAAAACTCATTAAAAACAGTCCTGCCTCATTCCTTTTATAATACCACATTTTATTCAGTAGTCCATAGATTGATCACTTGTAAATCCCATTATTGTTACACCATGGACATTCAGGAACAACAAATTTTATTCTAAATTCCCTTCAAAAACAAAGGTTAATAGGGGAATTAAGTTAATTATGCAGTAGCTGCAATAATAGGTTATTTATAAAGCATTGGCAACATAATTTTCTAGGGTTCATCATCCTGTTGGAGGTATAAGGCATTTCCTAATTAATATACAGTGGAGAGCTATGAGCCATCAAATTCCTTCAATAATTTTTTGTTCACATCTTTTTAAAAGGATTAGAAATTATCCTCTTTACTTTTGAGTGAGCACATCCATTTATGAAAAGAAAAGGAATCATACGAACCGTGCCATCCTTTGAAGCTGAAACCAAGCGAGTTGTCATCCATTGGCACATGGACAAATCAGTCACCTCTCCATCATGTTTACCAACAAATTGGACCCCATCAATCAGCTTATCCAGAGGACAAAGAAGAGGCTTCTCTGCAGTAACAACTTCACCTATAGCAACTTTCGTTGTATCAATTCTCAGAACACTTGTGCCAACAGCGACAACCAATATCTCCTGCAGAAGAGAGTTCTCAAACAACAGATCACCAAAGGAAAACAGCTCAACTCAATGATACAAAGAACCACATCAATTTCAGAACCCTCCACAGTTTCCCAAAAGAAAGAAAAGGAAAACTAAGAGCTTGATTTCTCATACATAAGGGTGGTGAACTCAAGAAAAATGCTAACTTCTTGATGGCAATGCCAATAAACCTGACCTTTTCATCATCATAAATGAAGGTGACTCAAGATGAAAATGCTTACTTGTTTATGGCAATGCCAACAAATGCGTGGATGAAAAGACCCTTCTTCCCCAATTATATGAATAGCAATTACGATATTCCCCAAAATTTGAGGCTTATCTTCTTCATCTGGACCTTCAGAGATCTTCCATACATATACCCGTCCATCAATGCTTGCACTGCACCAATTCATGTAAGCAAACTGAAAGATAAAGCCATATGATTTTGAAGTCAGGATTAGAAGAATACCTAGCCAAAAGATGAACATCCTCAGCAAAGAATGCCATGTCTGTGACCCTCTGCAGAAAAGGGGACAAAAATAATTTTTATTTAAAAAAAGGGCATTTACAAGACACTAAAAATAGAGAAAGCTTAAAACACTGACAAAACTAAACTGCAAAATAAACAATAAACAATTTTACAGATAACAAATACGTTGTGTTATCAATTCAGTTATCATAGTATGACACATCACAACTGCATCTGAAGGGACAAAGATGTTGATATATCACCAAATATAACAGAACTGTGCGATGAATCAATGGAAGCTACTCATACAACTGTAACAAACAAGCCAAAATCAGTGGAACATCATTTTGTCAACAACTATTGGTGTACATCCCTCAGGATTGTGATTATTCAATTAAAGAAACAACAGAATAAATAACATTATTAGACAAAACAAATCAAAGGAGCTCATCTAGCTTACAAAGTAGCAAATCATCTTCCCAATCCTCCAATCTGAAACTCGGAACAATTAAACCAACATAACAAGAGATACTTATCAATCATTTTTCTTCACAACTTTAAAGGGTGCATACATTTGTTTCTATAGATACTGCCTAATATGGTGTGCCCTTTGCAGTCTTTTTCCCCCATATGGAAAAATATCAGGCTCCTCTCTGTTCAAGCATGCAATACAAATTTAGTTTTATTCAAAGTTGGATTACAATGTAGTGTGATGACCTGTAATTTCTTGATTAAGCAAAAATGAAATGCTAATTGTCAATTTTAGCAAGTTAGCTCTGAAGGGAGCAAATTTTGCATTGAGACTTCAACAACAAAATATTGGATGGATTGTTATCATAGAGTTCCATGTACAATGGCTAGTGAGACCCTTGGCATAGTCACCAGCGATGACAAATAGCTAGTGAAAAAAGACCTGTTAGTTATGGGTAACTAATAATGATCTGATAGTTCTTTAACAGTTTCTTGGTTTCCTGAAGCTTGGTGCACTTTGTTCATTTTGGACTCATTTGAAAAAAATCTGATTACATGAATTTCTACATAATGGATAACAAGGTCTCATTATTATATTCCAAAAACCTAACCAGCGCTGATAGATCATTGAGCTTCCAAAACATTACAGAGCAGCCCTTTCCCTTATAGCTTTAAGAAGAACTCATGTATTGGTCCTAACAGGAGGGAATCCGTGGCCTTTTTTTTTAAAAAAAAAATACTGAATACAAATCATCAAGCAACATACAAAACATTAGAATGTTAAAAAAAATATGCGCAAGAGGAAAATTGTCCATCATATGTTCACTGTCTATGTTCATGATTTGAAACTATGTAGTGAGAGTAAACAGTTACCAAATAAACAAACTATCAAGCATTCTTCATATTATAACTACTAAAATTGAGCATCTCCTAACACGTCATTTACATAGTTCTGCTTAATCGGTTACACAAAGTTTAAGGCATTTCACAAAGATGGAAGCGTCTATACCAAATTTGATTGGTGAGAAAGAGATGACACTATTCTCCAGGATGCAAATGCAGTATCAAGAAATATACAGCAGAGAAATAAGCATTAGAACCAGATTTTTCCTTTTGCACATGAATTAACCAACGAGAGTAGGTCAACAACAGAGAGCAATTATGATGGACAAGATTTTGTTATATAATGGAGAGGCCATGTGAGGGATTTCTTAATGACTTCAATTTTATTGCATCCTTTCCTCTATTTGTCATTATCTATAAAATTTTGTTCTCCATCAGAAGATAATAAGACAAATATGGTGATATATTTTCAATCCAAAATTGATTGACAACCAATGGAAAATCAGCCAGGCAAAAATGCTGAGAATGCTTGGAGTACTAATGGGCCCTACATACATACAACATAAGATCGACATAATGGACCAAACCCATATCTCTCAGCAAACCATCCGGAAAACGACAAGAAAATGAACAGCCCTTCCCAGCAGGCATGGAGCCCCCCAAGACGAAGTAACATACAAATACATGACTGAGAATTTAGAAAACAATAAACAATTTTTCAGATGGCAATATGGTATGGATGGAACTAGTACATCCATATATGTTATCATGCAAGCTCTTCCTTTTTTTGATAGGGATCTTTAAGAAATGATATCATACATGCCCAAAGCTCCGTAGGTCATCTTCTATGCAACAGTCTATTTCATCTTTAATGTTCAATTTCCATTGCTTTAAGTAAGAAAGGAACAAATATAAATGTGTTCAAACACAAAATAATTTGAAATTGCTAACTTCTTGGATAGTGCAAATTCAGGATGGCACGTCCAAAAGAACCCATGAATTTATCATTACTATAACTTCTTTTATTAGAAAAAATATATATATTAAAAATATCAAGACAAAGACATGTCAGCTGTTTAAATCAAGTCAACCACACCCACCTCTTCAATAAAACCAAGTAACTTCAAAGACAGCTAAAACAACCAAATCCCAGACAAAAAATTTCTGCAAAATAAACCAAAATTTTTAACAAAAAACTCTTTTCTGACTTTATAAACAGTCATGCCTTCATATTCCCCACCACTTCTATTTTGGAACAATTGCCCTGTTCTCATGACAAAATTGCCAGCCCTAAGAATTTGATAGATTCTTTTATTTTATGGAAAAGATTGGTTGAAACACTCTTTTGGAATCCTCATCCCTGCCGATAGCAAATGAATCATACTTTGGGTTGCCAAACCTAAAACGAATGCTTTAATTGGCTAATGCATAAATCAAAACATAAGCCACTCTATCATTCCTGCCTGTTTCCAATATTTTTATCCAGCATATGCCACATATTAATCTCACTAACTCTCAAATCCTCATGGAGTAATGTGTCCACAAATTTTAAGATGAATAACCAAGAAACAAAATACACCTGACCTAATTTTCCTAGTCATCATGTTGACCAATAGAGGTTGAGTCCAGGCGCAACTATAAGATTACCCTATTGTAACTTGGAGGTTATAGTTCAATCTATGAGAACAACCTGGGCATTGGTCATTTGCATGCACCTCAAGTGGCATAGAATGTTCAAATAAAACATACTACAATTGAATAAACTTCCAATGAACAGTTTGGATAGAATGTATAAAGTAAAAGCAGTACAATTAAATAAACATGCAATGAACTGTTTTGCTAAAATTAACTCCTACTCCTCCCACACCCCTCCAAGCAGGATAGGTAAGATGAGGGAAGTCAATGAGCATTGGACCCAAGTCATTGGCCTAAGCAAGTGGTAAGACCATCACCAGATTTGAATATGAGTCACAACATGCACCCTAACCATTACTATACAGACGGGACAACCTTATGTTTGTCAACTATACACCCGTGACACAACAATTTAAAACAATGTTACTTCCAAATTAGTTCATACTAGTATTATCATTATTCTCATACAACCTATGACAACCCTAAAAAAGGAGTTGAAATTCAAGAAAAAGTAAACGAGAAATATTCTTTATCTATGTTGCAATAAAAGACTTTTCAAGCATATGGTTGTTCTGATCCTGCTAAAACTGCCACCTGAAAATTCACACAAAAAAAGAGGAGCTCAAGCACTAAACTACAAGAAAATTATGCTCCAGAAGAACAGACTAGTTTTCTGCTTAAGACAGAATCTCAGAGTTCTGACATCTTTGTGCATTGAAAGTCATGGAGGAAATAAGTAACTACTTAAGCCCGGATATGGCAACCACTGCAACACAGTAAAACCAAATCTTGTTTCCAGGGGTCAGTGGAGGAATAACACCAAAACTGAAGGGGGGAAAAACGAAGCAAGAAATAGTAAGCACAAATAGAAAGTTACCATAACATGATAATTCAAGCTAACAGGAACTTTCCCATAGAAGCTATCATGACATTTCACACAAGATTCATTCTATAAGGGACAGTGAACCTGTGTATGACCACGCAGCAGAGATCGCAATGCAGTGTTTATATTGAGCACCCGGACTGCTCCCAGCTTAAGCCCATAACATATGTATGTCTTATTGACAGCAATTTGGTGCCCCAAGATGAGCCCAGGATCTGAGACATACTTTGTGATTGGTGTAACTTCAAGCTGTGGTTGCACCTCGCCTTGCAACCTCACATCCACATCGTAAACCACATGATCGCCAACCAAATGCCTCCCCTTTGGTAGTTTACTGCTTGGCATTCGCATAGGGACAGGCTGGGAAATTGCGGAATTAATAGCATGAAGAGGCTGGCCCGAAGCTGAAACCGGCATGTTCACAGGCACCAAAAAGTCTGAACCTCCTGAAGAAGATGACTGAATAGAGGTCAAGGGAATGGCAGGTTGGTGCGAATAGTCGAAATTGGATGGCGGGGCACTAAGCAAAGCCATCAATCTAGCACCAGGATTAGTGTGTTGAGAAGTGGCATTAGTGAGAGTAGGCTGGAGAGGAGGGGTAGGGAATGAGACAGACCTCTGGTGATGCAGGTTAGAGAGCTGATCTTGAGGCAAGGCCATGTGGTAAAATGGGGGAGTTTGAGGGGGAAATGAGTAGGGGCCAGTAAGTGGAGGGTAAGAGGAGGATGGGGTTGAACCATAAGCAGCAGCAGCAGGAGGAGGAGGAGGGGCGAGAAATGGTGAAGAGGTGTCCAAATTGCTAGGGTTTTGTGAAGAAGTTATGTTTGACGGCTTGAAGTACTTATTCGTGTCAAATGGCCCGCTTTGTTGTTGGTTTGGATTTCCGGTAGAAGCCATGACTCAGTAACGACCATCAAATGAGGCAACTAAATCAATCTAAATGATAAAAAAAAAAAATCAACAGATCAATAATTTGATAAAAATTTCTGGATACAATCACAATAAAAAGAGGCAGAGTTAGCTAACGACTAGTAATTTTGCTTTCCTTTTGTTTTCCACATATTTTAGCGGCAGTGTCCCAGGAGGGGTGGGCGGCGGGGGCGAGAGTCAGATGAATGTAACAGTCGTGTGGGTGGTACGTAGTAAAAGGCCATAGGTTGCGAGAGGCAACAGGTCTAAATTTTGCCATAAAATGTTTTCCATCAGTTAACGACGGCTCCCAAAAAGGAAAAAACAAAAAAAAAACCTATAACTTTGAACCTGATTTTTTAGCAGTTAAACTAAAAACATAGCAGTAACCCATCAAAACATAATCCAGAAGAAATAGTTAATTAAGCCAGCGGAACTAGTGGAAAAGATAAAACAAAAGAAGCTTGAAATCCAAATCTATAGTTATACAATTTGTTTTTGTCAAATCCAAAATTATATTGCAAAACAACTGAGATACGGTGGGGTTTGAAGTTTTAACAGTACATAGAAACTAGAAAGAGATAAAAAAGGGTAAAAGAAAAAAAAAAAGGTTTCAAAGCTGCTTGAGATTTCCAAATGCTTACCTACCACCGGTGTCCAGGACAAGGATGCACGCCGCCGATGAGGAATCCGACGCAGCCGCACAAGGGAAGTCAGTATATGAAATTCAACTCGGAAAAATAAACTTACACAAAGAATAATGGAGAGACGGGGGCAAATGGGGAGTACCAGAGAGTACAGGACGGAGCAGAACACAGCTACGTCAGCGGCGACGCCGGCTGCCAAAGACAACTGAGCGACGATGTAGTGGCTGGCAGTGGAAGAACCGTGGATACGGGGTTGGGATGGGCAATTGGGCCGCGTCAAATTAATTTTAGGGTTTCTGATGGGCCTTGTCATATATATAAATATCAGTAATACTTGCTCACAATTTAACTTTTTTTATTATTTTTTTATATTTGTTTCAGTGCCTTTTATTTTATCAATACGGTATTTTGCGGTCGAGTTAGCCTGCCATGAGATGCGGCGATGGGCTCATGTGGTCGTCGGAGGTGCCACTGTTGGTGGTCGTTGAGGGTGGTCGACAGAGGCTGCCAAGATGTCGTTGATGGCTGTCCGACTGGAGACGACAGTTGATGGCTGCTTTGTAGTTTAGTTTATTTTATTTTATTATTATTTTTTTTTAATAATTATGTTTTATAATATCACCTTAAAAAATCAAATCAGAATTAACAGGTCCATCAGCTTCGTTGGCCAACACGAGTACGCAAGGATGAACAATAGGCCCAAAAAGCGACAAATAAAGTCTCAGAAAGGAGATCAATCCAACCAAATCCAATTATTACTACAGCGGCCAAGATGAGACCCAATGAGTAATTGATCAATTAGACAAACGTTAATAGCCTAACTGGTAGCACAGACAGATGGATCAATCTGAAAGACTATCGGCTAAATAGTCAGCAGAACGATCAAAGCACGCGTATGTAGACGCCACCTGAAGTTATCACTCTAATCGTTTGACGACTGGGTTGGGGGGACCACCGACGGCCATCTCACCATCGCAAGACAACGTCTGATAAGAGCGGCTTCCGTCAACGCTCTAGCGGCCAACAAGCCTAAATGTGACACTTGTCACAAGCCTTAATGCCAAAAGCTATCATCGCAAAGCATCACAAATACTCCTTGCAATCACAAAGCGAATGGAGACTTTTTTGGGAGACTCCTAAAATGAAAGACATCTCTTGAGAAGACTTTACTGGAGACCATGGGGGGAAGAGACTTCTGTTGAGACCTTTGGAGACTTTTCTAGCATCTTTAGAGGAAGCCCTTTTCGAACCTCCAGAAGCCCTTTCGGATCAAAGGCGAGACCCCCCGACTACTTGGAGCGCTTGGAGAGAATTAAACCCTCTTTCTTAGATACAACTCTCTCCATATCTTTTCATCCTTAGTAAACTACTCATCGAGTGCAATCCTAGTGAGTTACTTTTTAAGTACCTCCTAGTGAGTCGCTTATTAAGTGCAATCCTAATGAGCCATCAATTGCGTGTAACTCATCGAAGCCAAGTCCTCTATTTCTCTAAACTGCCCCTTGTCGAGTGTTCAATAGAAGTCTAGTCTTCCTCTCACATCCCTTATATAAATGGAATTTTTTATTCTCTTATATCCTCATTATATCTTTTTATTTCTTTGAAAAAATTTTTAACTTAAACATTGGAGAATAAATTGGAGAGTCAGTCTCGCCAATCTTCTGACATCTTATTTGTAATTTACGGTGCCTAAGTTACAGGTTATTAGAGATAGAGATTAAACCCGCTCCAATTCGACCCACGGTGAAAGATTGAGTAGCTTATTAATATGTACTATAACTTCGATACCAGATACGCAGCAATGATAAATAATAAATATT
>JAODPA010083279.1:0-25760 GCA_025585075.1 Nepenthes mirabilis | reverse complement strand
TTGTGGGCTGTTGGAGTTTATTCCTCCTGCTGTATTTCCTTCGAGGTCCTGTTGATTGGCGTGGGTGCATATATGCTCCATTGGCAACTCTTGATGTTTGGATGCTGCTTTGGTTAGATGTTGTACCTGATGGATTTTTCAGTTAGCTGGCGGCCGTCTCTGGTGCTTGCTGGTTGTTTTGTCGCGCATTTTTCTGGTACTACGTCTGCCGATAGATCTCTGTTGTTGGTTGCTGCAGCCTTGTACTCTCTGCAGCTGGAAAACTTGGGTACTTCGGGTTGCCGGCTGTTCCGTTTGATGTTGTTTGTTGCCGCGGGATGATCGGATGGATTGCTCCGATCTTCTCGGGTGTAATTCTTTTTACTTTTGATTTTGTATTTCGACAGTGTTGTTTTTTTTCTGTTCTTTTGTCTGATAGTTCCTCTTAGGTTTTTTGAAAAATTTTCTGATGTACCAGTTGCTCGGGGTATGCCCAGCGTTTTATATTATAACTCCAAGTCAAATAACTTGGAGCTATAACATAAGTTTTTTTGTAAATTTTTCTCCCTTTAATCCAAATTACACACTTACTTACCAAAAAAAAAAAAAACACTTTTCTAACTTAATTTCGAACCTTAAACAAGCAAAATGTCTCATTTTATTTCATACTAAACTTCGGAACCGAATATCTTCTCTGAATATTAGCTTAAACCTTAATATGTGCAGGTTCTCCACATTTTCGTTGCACACTCTGATTAAATCGTTTAATTCCGAGTCGTCCGATTACAATTTACTATCACTATCACAACCTAACATTCCAATTATTTTACCAAGCTTAGCTAAAATCCCAACATTCCGGACGCAACTCCACTTCCCAACTTAGGAATGCGGCATTTTATTTTCTAAGCAATTGGGCCTACCCGTAATTTTCCTTTCTCATGTTCCTTAAGGCACTAAAACATATCAAGCTTATAAACCCTTGACATCTACTTTCGGTACTGATACTCATTTTCTCCTTCAAGATATCGAAGTTCATCTATATAATCCTTAGCAAGTCTATCCACTTACAAAATCCCAAGGTCGTTTTCAGTCATAACATAACCATTCTGATCATTAATTTGTCAGACGAGCTATCACCCAAAACAACATTCACAATCTCTCACACAGAGACTTCCAATTGCTGATTTGAACAACGGAAGGGTAATTCTAACTCAGAGATTTCTTTTCCCACTTAATCCAAGGGCATCGATCCACAAGCGATGCAAAAAAGCATAATCCTAGAGTTTCCTTTACAACATCAAGGTCTATCGTTATAATCCTTAAATAGATTAATGCACTCGAGATCTCCTAAGGTTCTGCCATAACATAATCATGTTAACCCTTAAAATTATTAGATCAGAGTTATCTTCGAGGTAATTTCACATATTCCCAAATGGAAATTTTTGATATCGGCTATTGATCTTGACATTCACTCTTCCTGAATTATACTGAGATCCTCCTATTACAGCTTTTAACTTTTAGGTTCACAAGTCTGTAATTGCTTCCAAGGAATTATCCCTAAATCCTCAAAGATATCATCGCAAAATTTTTATTATAGGTGAAACAAATTTTAAATTATGGGCTCCTCCCCCACTTTGTTTGTGGGTAGATATCTATTGATGCAAGATGGTAGAATTCCAATCTTTCTCAAGAGCATTACTACCCAAACTAACTTACTTAGTCTATTAGTCAAATCCTACTTTCTGGAGGTTCTAAGGCTTTTTCAACAGAACCTAACCGATACTCTTTCAATTTTACACAATCCTTAGAGACTAAAGCCAATTTCAATCACTTCTAAACCGCTCATTAAAACATATTGGCTGGGTCTTTTCCTCAAAAAACACACATTCTCAAACTTTCATAACTAGATTCTCGAATCTTTTGCTTAGAATTATCAATCTAATTATAGGGTATTGTCTTCTCTCGATACCATTTACACCGACATCCTCAAGTACTATTTCAACTTCCAAAAGGATTCGTATTACTTCAAAAATTGACTCCATTTCATCAGTTTCACTTATTTGTCATATCGACCAAATAAATCAAACATTCCTTCTTGAAGCCAAATACTCATCTAACTACTTGTCGCAATTCCCAAATTTTACAAAATACACAAAGCATATATATATCTATACGACTAGGAAAAATCCAAAATCTTTAGGGTGAACATGACATCACACAAAATTAGGAAACAAGAGAACACATAATTCCCCTCAAAAGCATCACATTCTCTTCTATTTCATCCTGAGAAAACATAGGCAATTCCTAATCATACGGTCAAACCATTCCAAGTAAAGCATGTTTCCAAAAATCTCTTTACAATAGAAATCTTTGTCCGTATAAAATCCATAATATTCCCTACCATATCTCTTTATCCTTGAAATCTAAAGTTAATTTCACCTATATCTTGTCTGAGGCAACATCAACTTAATTTCTTTCCAACATTCGATCATTGCCAACACTACCAACACCTTTGGAGTCCTTAAAATCAATATCTTAACCTCAAGCCCTCACTGCCTTATCCGTTATATTTATTCATCAGATTCAAGTATCCCTTCTAAGTAACATACTTACTTGAAAATCTCAACCCAAAGTCAATCAAATTTAACTTAAACTAAACCGACTACTTGAACCTCAAATCAGATATTGAGATCTTACGGGCTCACACACTCCCCAAGTTACCATTGAAACTTCAACATCTAATAACTTAATATTCTACTGTCAAGTCAATTTATTCATTCCAAATCAGATTACCAATTTTCACAATATCACATTAATTGAACAAAAATCCAAGGACTTTATCGTTTGAGCAACCTAGAGCAAAATCACAAGAGTTTCTTTCATATTTCATAACCGCACTGCTTCGATATTGGGATCCTGTCCATGGTCTACCCTTCAGTTCTCTTTTGAATATCTTAATTTTAAACTTAATGATTCTCAATCATCAAATCATTAATTTCTTGGACAATTTTAATTTTCATGATTTCCTTAGATAGCCTCATCAATTCCTTTTGGGGTTCTCAAGATCAATGTTAACTCCGACTCTTTATTGACAATAGCCTTCATTGTCAATCAAAAAAACTAATATTCTCTTTTAATAACGTCCTCAAATTTTCTTACATCCGCACAGTGACTTTCAAGTATGACTTGACATGCTATTTAAACTTGGTACACATCTTCATCATGTAACTTACAAGCACAGCAATATTTATTTTATAATCCCTTTTTACTACTCATATGATACTTTAAAACCTGTGACCTCAATTGCAAATCAGAATACCCTCTTCAAAATCATCTACACTAACGTGACAATTTGCTAATCATCTTGGTATTCCATCAAAGTCTGGTGCTTAAGATGAGATCAACTAATTCATCCACTGACCCAATCCAAACACCGGTATACATAATTCCATCAGACAAGGATTTACCCATCAAGGGTTAATACCATCAGAGCTCATACAAATTTGCACATATTCTTTGTGCACCAGCTTGCTATCTAATTTTAACTTTCAAATATCCCAATGTCACATGGAGATGAAATTCTTCAAAATTTTGCCTTCAAAGCTTCCCATAAGATGGAATGCAATACTAAAAAGCCCACTATTGGCTTACCTTACCTTAACTAGCTAGACTGTATATGGGCCGTCAAAGATCTTAATTACTTTCTTCAATACATCGAGCTTAACTTATCACTAATCCTAAGCTGAATAATCAAACACTCCTATCCTTACTCATCTTAGCCTTAGATCAAATTATCTTAAACCTGAACCTATAATACAAACTGACCAACCTAGATCTGAGATTAATACCGATCAATTAATCACTATGTCCCAATTCAGGTCAATTCTAACTTATACAAGTTAGGACACCTAGGATTCTCTAGGACTTATTCAATCCAATTTAATTATCCTATGTCTATACCTATTGATTCGATCAGTCAGAATCATTTCCTAGGCTTCTGCATACCATTCAGATTATTCCTAAGACATCTTATTTTCTCTTATACCAATTATGATGGAACAGATCCTAATTCTCATAGAATTCTCTGTCAAACGGATACAGAATAGAATCCATAAATTTAAATCCTTTAACTTATGCAGAAATTTTGACAGAGTTTATAAAATTTTTGACAGAGTTTTCTCTACATGTAGACCAAAATCAAATATACAACCTGTATAAATTTGCTTGTACAAACACATAGCTAATTAAATATCATAGTTTATCCTACAACAGATAAACATAGGACCACAAAAGTCATCAATGGCTTTATTTCAACAATCCTAACTACTATACCAGAATTCAGACGAGAGATGCCATCTAAAATCTATACAATATTTCAAAGAACAAAATAGCGAGAATAACTATATCCAAGATATAATCTGTGGAAGTATAAATACAATTTTAACAATTTACAGAACATGTTACAATTACTTATACAAGATTTCATCCATAATTCAGATGCTTAGAAATAAAACTATCAAAATCTCCCAAAATTACTCCAAGGTAATCTTCGAGGCTTTATCGAGACTCCAGAACCTTCTTTACTAATCTCTAGTTATACCTGATCATTCGGTATCTCTCTATAGCCTTATCTGGAAGGGAAAAAAAACAATGAGTTGAAACCCAACAAGGTATTAAAATATGCAGAATATAATGTTCTCATGCATAATATAATTACATATACAACATATACATTAGCATATAAAGTATAAATATATTAAGGCAGTGATTATGAAAATATTAGTAAAATATAAATACAGAAAGTCCTATAAACTGCCAAAGAATAGGAACATTTATGAAAAGCATGAGAAAAGTATAATTTAAAATGAGCAGATCTCGATAATAATTATTTATGCCTTCATGCAAAATATATATTCATTAGAATAGAAAACTACGATAACATCAGGAAAATGGAAGCATTCATGGACTATGGTAAGATTAGAAGAACAGTAGCATTCTTGGAAATAGAAATAAGGCATAATGCTATTTAAACATGCGTTGGAAATCCTGAATCGGTATAATTATACTTTGATAATCATAAATCTGTAAAGCATGCTTCAGAAATCAAAAAATAGTATCAATTCTATAAATTCTAAAAAATTTTCTTTTTACTATCAGGAGGACCAAATTAGTAAACCCTACTAGCCGAGTGGGTGAGTAATCGAGGATAGATTGGGTTCACTCTATACAATCTAAGGCCAGCAAGTATCTCATCTCGTGGTATTATTCCCTCTCATAGGATTATATACTAATACCTCTCGAAGGATACCTCCCAAAGGACGATGGATCATCTGAATTCTACTATCTGAAACTAACGCCCTGAGGAATAGCAGACCATATATAACTCTATGGATAGAGTTATCCTTGATTACTACCATAACATTCTAAGGCATGTCGGAGAACCTAACCCGACTGTATTTCAATCTTGGGTCCTAATTTATAAAATCAGAAAGCTTATAATTTATCGTTCTTTAAAAAGTCAGTCAAAATCTTACGGTTAACTCTTCAGTATACTTCAGAAATCCTTAATAACTCCACAGTACAGTTTCATATAAAATTTTCAGTTACAAATCATAACATAGGCATTATCTCGTTACAGAATAACTTTTATATAACAGAAGTTTTGGATTAAAACTGTTAAATCCCTTCATTTTCGAGCTTGGGGTTTCTCCAAACAATCCGGTTGATAAACGAACACCAAACATACATTTATATATGAAATCATAGGTAAATATTGCAATACATGACAATAAATATGAAATCTATCCGATTAATTAAGAAAAATAGGCATTGTTTACAATAAACATACAGAATCATAAATTTAGAGCATAAATATAATATCTGAGATATTAAAATACTGTAAAAATAGTATATAATATCCGAAATACACTTGCCTGAACTCGATCTACAATTACCTTTACTCTAATCGGAACTGGACGGAAGATTGTTCTCTTCCTTTTATCTTCCCTCTTCCTCCTCCCTCTCTTCTTTCCTTCGTTCTCTATCGGTTGATGAGGGAAAAGAAGCCCCAAATCCCATTTAAAACGAAGGAGAAAGGGGATCATATGCGCAACACACGATTGTCATTTGAGCGCTGGTCAAGTAGTGCTTGAGCGCCCGCTCTCACAGAAGTGCGCTCGGGCACACTGCTCATAGCCGGGATTGTTCCTGCCTTCGCCTCGGGCCCATCCTCAAGCACAACTTTCACATTCTTGCGCTTGATGAGCACTCGAACATTGATCGATCGCCTTGGGCTCCCTAGCTTATTTTGCCTCATTTTGCTTCAATACCAAATTTTTCCATATTCTTAAACCTTAGCATGATTTTCATCCATATAATTATTCCATAATTATCATGTTTCAGGATCGGGATCTCACACCTGGTCAGTGAACCTAGATATCCTTCGGGCCTCAGTGGTGAACCGGACGAGAAAGCACTTTAAGCTCTCGTCTCATCTTTGCCAAACGCAGACTAGGTGCCATGGTTGCTTCACCACTCTTCAGCTGGAGGTAAACTAAGATAGGAAGCAGTCAAAAAGCTTCTCGAATGACTAGATAGGGTTCGGTTTGAGACAGTAGAACCAGAGACGTATATCCCCTTTGAGAGTCAAAAGGATGCACTGACACATAGCAGCTTCGGCTAGGCCCTAGAAGCTTAGTAGGTAGTAAAAGTGATCCAGGTGATCCATTGGGTCAACACTTTAATTGTACGGCTCAAGGGTTGACATCTTAAATTTAAGGGGTAGTAGCTACGTGTGGATCTCCACTATGAAAGGTGACCTCCTCAGGTTTGAAGCCTTGCCAATGGCGTCACCCCTACAAATGCGCTGCCATATCTTCTCCACCTTTTCCTCCTTTTAGGAGGCAGATGCGACCTTCTTAGTATTGAGGAAGGTCCTCAACTTTGAGTGATTTGGAGAGGGATGCACGCCTATGCGACTCCCAACCCGTGGTGGTTGCGTGCTGCAAGAGGCTTTTCATTGGGCCGAGGCCCTCCGATCACTATGGGAGTAGCGAGGTTCCATTGCTTAGGGCTTTCCTCCCACGTCTCATGGCTAGGACGGCCCTGCGGTCATGTCTTGGTTTTGTTGCTCCAAGCCTCCTAGGCCCCAGTATTGTTAGGCTGTGGAGTCTTCTTGACCGGTTGCTTTGGTCTTCATCTCTTTCACTTTGAATCCAATGCTTGTGCGGTGGGGGCAAGAGCCCCTAGCTGTTGCTCATCTAGATGGTTGTTGATCCTCTGGAGCATTTTGAACACGTCTCCCATCTAGGCAGCCAATATGCGAATGTTAGCCTCGAGACTCTCACCCGCATGACTACTCGTTGAGGGGTCATTGCCTTGCATGGTAGTGTCCCTAACTGGCCCACTAGTTTGCACTCTAGTGTTAACCATGTTTGCTTTTGTGAGTGTGGTGATTGGTGGTTAAACTTTTATGCTATTTCCATGGACGGCACTCATGATGCATCCCAAGATTCAGAGGGAGCCACTCCATCTTCCACTACGGGTCGAAGTGGTGTAGTTTGGTCTCTATCTCTGCTAACCTGAATCCTGCGCATTATAAACAGCGAACAAGAGGTTAAAGGATTTGCGGGACTCATTCTCGATTTATCTTCTAATGCTCAAGTTAGAAATCTTTCTCAAAAAATAGAAAGATGAGAGAATGTAAACGAATACAATGATACACATATATAGGAGATGTGAGAGGAGGATTGGGATTCTATAGTGTGCTCGACAAGGAGTGGCTTTGTAGGAGTCGGAGGGCAAGGCTCTAATGTGTTACACTTGATGAGTAACTAACTAAGATGTACTTGATAGGGAGCGGCTTAGAAAACAAGAGATGTGTTAGGGAAAGAGAGTTTGGTTCTTTCTCAACTCTTGTATCTTGCTCAAGAGTTGATTTAGGTGCAGATCAATCCCTCCATCCCTTTTTCCTGTGATGGCGAAGGATATTTGTAATATTTCATGGAGAAGACTTTAGCAATAAGACTTATGACAAGTATCCAATTAAGATTGCTGTCCTATCCTAGTGATGGTCATGGCTGTCATGTCAATTGTCACCTTGTGATAATGATGTGACCGCTATGGGTTGTGGCCGACATTGGCTAAATTGTTCTAGCATAGATTGGCTGGAATTTCTACCAGCAGGCGAGCGTTTTGGCTCTTCAGGGTTGATTTCGATCACCATTGGTTGGCAGCTACTGCAACAGTGTTTTCTGCACTACTAGACTGTTGCTATTGAGCAACAGGGTTGACCTGAGCTATGATTAGCTGAGCCGCAGAGGAAGTCTACTAGTTCTGGCCCATTGTCCTCCATGGGCCTACTCACAGCAGAAGGGCTGATTGGGAAATCTCCTGGACCTTACTTCGTATTGCACTTCGATGGCAACTGGGCTAGCTGTCGGATTAGCCCGTGTTGTGACTAGACCCATTAGAAAATTAATTAAAAGATGTCCGATGTTGACTTGACTTTTAGTCAGTGAAAATTAATTGAACTTTAAATGATTAGAAGTTAAAAGTTATTTTAATGATAATAATTGGATTAATATATAATAAATTCAATTTCAAAAAATTGGGACATGATAGAGGTGGTATTAGAGAAGTCTCAAGGAGAGTATCATATTTGATTTAAAGTACTTTGAATAATTATTTTATAATAGGATTGAAAGATGTCTATTCAATAAGGTGGATTTGGATTGAGCTCTTGCTTTGACAAGGAAGAAGAGCTCCTAGCTATTATGGCTAGAATGACAGATATGATAGATCAGATGGCATAAAGATGACAAAATACGGAGTTGGCAACAATAAATCGAGCAGTGATGGCTTATGATTGTTTCACTAATGAAAAGGTACTTAAGTTTGTGGGAGATCTGAATCCATTGAATTGAGAAATTTTTTAAAGTTATTTATTGTCCTGAGGAGGAGGAAAGTGTCTTTGCCTCCTACAAGCTTGAAAGAGAGGTAGACTATTTGTGGCCTATGAAGAAGCAGATTTTGGGATCTCACGAATGAGTAGATCTCTTGAAATGTACTTGTAGATGCATTTATGAAAAAGTACTTTTCGACAAGTTTAAGGAAATAGAAGGAAGAAGAATTTGCCTACTTGGGCCGAAATAATTGGATCATGGTGATGTATGGCACCAAGTTCATGGAACTATCTTACTATACTCGCCACATCATCTTTAATGAAGCAAGGAGAGCAAGAAAGTTTATACAAGAGCTGAATAATACTATTAGGAAGCGGCTCATGACATTGTAGTTGAGAACCTATAGAAAAGTGTTAGATTGAGCCCTCCTTTTTTAACAAGAGGTAGAAAGTGAAAATTTTTTTATGAAAAAGTTAGCCAACCAAGGAGGCCGAATGTAATATCCAAATTTATTTTGGATGTGTTTGTTATTTTGGGTTAATTGGATGCATCCGTTTAGATTATTTTGTAAAATTTTTAAAGGAAATTTGGTTCAGTGATTGGCATCGAAAGCACACCCGAATGGGCACATGAGGCTTGAAAATCCATGGGCCTACACCTGAGGTGCTCCCAAAGGCTGCATTTTGGCACACTAACCTAAGAGCAAGGTGCCCGACCCGTACTTGAGGTGTGCTCGAGTAGTAGGCTACCTATAAAAGTAAGGGTTGTGGCAGTGCAAAGTAGTTCGCATGTGGGGAGGAGGAAAAAGGAGAGAGAGAGAGAGAAGAAGGAAAGGAGAGAGGTTGTGCACAATTGAGGGGAAAAGAAGAGGAGAGAGGGAGAAGAGTTCTTGTAGATTGAAGAATCCTTTAGTCAGATTTGCTTGATATAAGATTGAGACAAATATCCTCTCGCACTATATTTGACCTATTTTAGTGTCAAATGAGTTTTGTGTGTGTGTTGGAGGTTTTATTTTCATGCATACTATTTTTATTTAGCCATGTGTTTTCTTTGTACATGCATGATATTTTTACCAATAGTTTAAGGGTTTTGTTTTGTTTCTACAAATATTCAAGGGTTTTACTGTTTATTGGAAAAATGGATAATTATTTGAGATTGTGCATTTTGGTCTTAGTATGTTTGTACAAAAAAGACATGAAACTTGTATAGGCAATGTATCAGTACACATGCATATGTCATGGATGAGGTTGCTACCTTTGTAATTCGATATATGATCAGATTTGTATATGTGATTTATGGCACCTCTCTCAATGGGGTGACTTTATTCCCAACGGAAAACTATTTGTAACTTACTCTTCTGTCGGCAAGAAGAGGCTTTGTTCATAGTTGGACATGCCTCATTCTTTGTAAATTAAAACCACAGTAAGAAAATTTTACATATATTTGAATGTCCTAATATATCTAATAAACTTGAGAGCTGCACCCAAAGTCACGAGTAGCAAAACATAGTGAGCAAGTTCCATATCTATGGAAGATAGTGTACATAAATGACCTAACATGTTGGCTTAAACTGCATTTTCTTTGACTCAAGGTTATCGAAAGTATGTGTAACCCTCCCTCAAATTAGTCTTTTAAAATATTTGGTTCTCCATCTAAGCATGCTTTGTATTTTTTGTATGGATTTGTATCCAGACTTTGTATTTGGACTTGGATTTGAGATTTGTAGATTTGCCCACAGATGCAATTTGATATCTTGAACATTAGATATGTGATTCATTTCAGAATATGTTTTGATTTATATGATTTCATTACCACCTTTGTTTACTCATATGTGATTTGGATTTGGACTTTGATTCATTCAGTATATGCATCATTTAGATGTATAGTTATGATATCGGATCACTATTTGTTATATGATATGATTTGGACTTCGACATTTGATTTCGGATTGTGATTTGTTATGAGTCATCCCATTGGACTATGTTTTGATTCGATTATGATTTGAGAATGAAACTACTCACATGACTTTTGCTTTGGATTACAATTTGATTGCTAATTTTGCTTCTGATTTGTAATTGTGATTTGACTTTGATATTTGATTTTGAATTTGCAACTTTTATCCGTTTTTATTGTGTTTATGAACCCGCCTTTTGATTTTAGACTTTATTGTTTATTATATATATATATATATTAGCTCATGGCCCAACATACCAAAGTAGCGCTCCTATAGTGCCCTTGTTATGACGCTACAGCGCCCTTGTCATGCCCTAATTGTGCCTACATCATGCCCCAATAGCCTCCATGTCATGCCCAAGCATTGCCTCAATGCCACCCTTGTCATGCCCTAGCAGCACCCTAGTAGCTCACCAATAGTTCCTATGTTGTGCCCTAGTGCACCCCAGCTACACCCCTGCAATTGCCATGTGGCACCCCTACAATGTCTATGTCATGCCCTGCCCACCCCAGCAGTGCCCTTGTCGTGGCCTGCTATGCCCCAACAGTGCCTGTGTTGCGCCCTTGTTGTGTCATAGTGTGCCCCAACAGCCCCCCATGTCATGCCCCTACATTGCCCATGTTGTGCCCAACAATGACCTAGTCATGCCCAAAAATTTCTACCTACACATCAAAGACGTTGAAGGAATATGTAGAATATCAATAATATGTGTACAGTAAAAGTTAATTGTCTTAAATTATTTTCATTTAAAAAAAAAGCAACATATGATTTGACACTTTAAAGTCGCGATCTATTTTTACATAGGTAGAGATACAGGAGTTTCTATAAAAAAAAATATTTTCACTCACCGAATACAATTTTCTCAACATTAGATTATAAAAATTTAACAACATAATAAAACTTTTTATCATGGTTGGGAAAAGATTTAAAGACTTGCTTATTACTTGTCCACATTATGATTTAGAGATGTGGTATCTAATCAATTTTTTATACGATCTATTAAATTTTCAAACATGTTAACTTTTACAAATAATGTGTAATGAAAAATTATTGAATAATTATCCCAATGAAACCTACAATTATTTTAAATATTTGATGGAGAATTATTAGACATGGGACAAAACCTACCCCTTAAATGGTAGCCTAAGATAGCTGAGTCTAGTGAAGAACTGCATCTTATTGAATATAACAATGTTCAATTAAGATTTTCCACTTTGACTGCTAAGCTTGAGGCCATAAAAACAAACGTGGATATAGTGTCTAATGAGAGTTGAAGAGTATGTTATATATCTTAAGCATATAGTTTGGGGGTGAGAAATGAGGGGCCATCAATCTCTCCACACCTTCAATTATCACTATTATCCAAATATGTTTCCTGTCACATCCTATTTGCCAACCCTCATACGTAATACCTCTCAAGGACAGATTGTAATAATTTATCAGCACAAAAATTGGGTTATTGAAAATCAAGCGAATATCAATATCCAAAATACAAAAGCATTAGATGATATTTATACTACTCTTTTCAAGTTGGTACAATTATTAAGAGTAAAAGTAGGGTGATGCATCTCTAGATCCGGATTACCGAATAAATTAAGGGGCCACTTGATCTTACTTGGTAGATTGAACTGAAATGGGTATGGTCTTCATTACTTTGAATATGGATCATCCACACCACAACTAACAAACAAAATGTTAGAAAACGGTAGGACTCGCTCCCCAATTTATCCTCCGATGATCAAGTCAAAAATTTTTCTTAACTAGATAAATAGATGGGAGAAATGTCAAGTAATATGTAGATGCATGTATAAGGGAATTGAGTGTTCGTTAGAGGATTATTTACCAAAAAAAAGAATATTGGTTGGAGGACTTTGCTCTAGTAGTGCACTCATTAGGTCAGCGGCTTAGAGAATGAACTATACCCAACTAGGAGCAGCTTAGAGAGTGAAATACACTTAACTGGGGAGCGACTTCGATAGATGGAGGGATGTGCTCCATAGGATGTGCTCGGTTAAGGGGCAATTTAGAGAAAGAGGTGTGCTCGACTAGAGTGCGGCTTTCTCCTCATCTTAGTCTCTGGAGTTCTTCTCCTTTCTCCATGAGCTTTTCATCTTTCTATAGCCCCCTCTCTCTCTTCTATGGAGGATGTGAGGTGATTTTTAGAGAGGGCGCTAGTTAGTCCTTCTTGGGCTCTCCGACTCTATGCTTGTGAGTAGCCGACAGCATGTGCCTGTCGTTAGTACTCTAAGATGCCAAGATTCTCATTGTGACAGGTTGTCTATCATTGCCTGTGGGTTATCCCTAGGCAAGCGTAGGGGACCACCTAGTGGCTATGGTCATTGAGATTTTATTGATTGAGCTGGAGCTGACTGTGCCATGCTAGTGGGCCTGTCTCATGATTGGCTTCAATGGCACGTGTGGCACTACTCCATCTTGGGCGACGCTGATTTGGGCCTTGGGCTTTGTAGAGATTTTGTTGGGTTGCTGCTTCTTAGGCGCTTTTCTTCAAGCCAAATTCTTGGTCGGCCTGCTAGGTATCGGACCTATTACTAGCCCCCCATACTAAGAGGTTTAAAATTTTAACTCCCTACATGGCCTGATGGGACGTTGCCTGCAAGTTTGTGTGCTTTTCCTTCCTAGGCATGCTCCTTTCCAAGGCGCTCTACAAATTTTACTCTGTTTAGTAAGATTTGATGCTGATTTGAATCTTTGCTACTGCTGATTCTCCACCAAGAGTGATATTCTGGCATTAGCATGAGCTCCTTAGTTTAATGCTAGTTGATCCCCTGCCATGGCTATAAATGGAAAAGCTCTTTATGTATCACATTATGAATCGTCTTCACTAACCAAGTAGTGTTAGAGTTTGGAGTTGGCATGGAGTCCACGTAGCCACTAATTGGGAATGGCAAGCGTTCTTCTCCAGTGTTCGAAGCTGATGCCTGAGAATGGTTCTGAAGTCATGCTTGGTTACCCACTTTTGGGTTTGGCCCGAGCCATCCCCATGTTGTACAGAGTGAGGCATAAGTTTCAGGGTCAATCTCCTTTTCTCCCAACTGGTGTCTGATAGTCCTTTACGAGGTGGAGGGCTATTCTACCCTATGCCAGGAGAGAAGCTTCTCTCTCTTTTTTTAAATCCACATCAGCCCTAGCCTCTGATGCTATGTTAGATCTGGCAAAGACTCATGGCCTTGAAGACTTTGGTGGGCTCTAGTGGATGTTTGGCAGTGGTCACCAACCAGGGGGGAGAAGCAACATTGTGCTTTGCTCTTGTAGGGGGCTTTTCATGCTCTTCCTGCTATATCGATCTCTCGATGTGGCGGTCAGCAAGGAGGCTTGTCTCTTACAATCATCCATCCAAGAGAATGGTAGAACGGCCACAGTTGGGTTGCTCCTCCATGTATTATTATTTTCTTTTTTATTTCTTTATGAATCATACATCTACTCTCGTAAGCTTATACTTTATAAAAAAATTAATCAATGGAATTACCGAGCACTATTTGTCATCGTATTACATGGCTCCAATGTTCTTGCATGATGTGGATAGTTAAAGCATTTGAATGTTGTTTTTTGTCAAGTGATTTTTGACAGTCTGACAATTCAAATTACTGATAATTTGGTCTTCTGACAATTCGACTGGTAATAATGGGTCCAGAGACATGACCAGGACACCTACCCATCGATCATGTCTCGAGTTTGTCAGTGTTGTACATCGCCAGTCTACCATCACATCAAAAAAAAAGAGGTGTGACAAGGCATTCTTACCTGTGTTGTGCTACTGACTTGCTGATCTAGACCTCTGGGCCGTCAAGCTATCAGCATGCTGCATAGGGAGGTGAAGCACAATCGACGTGATTGACTCTGGGAACGACATGCTATGGCATCATGCGACATGGGCACGTGTCGCGGTCATCATGGAGACGTGCCTCTTCGATATCCTCAAACAATGCTGTTGTTGGGCCGAGGCATTGGCTACTTAAGTGTTAGCCTTTAGCAGTTTCTACATCTCTTCATTCTTGGAATATCTCTGCCCTAAATCACCATTATCTCAGGCTTATGCTACATCACAAATGGCTCCTAGGGGCGTCGCCGATATTCCATCCATTCTCACAAAGAAAGCGATTTTATCTTTATACAAAAAGTATCATATTTCGAGCATTGTTCAGTACATGATGCTTGGTGTTGATGATGTGGCTTGATGTCCTTATCACGGGTGCATAACTATCTATGAGGAACATCTAAATGTTAGTCTTCGCAAATGTTTCACGACAGAGTTATGTGAGATCTTGAGGTCCCTAATCTTCGGTATCTCATAACCCTGTGCATTCTTCTTCACCCAAAGGGTCACTACCTAGATGCCCGGTCTGTGAAGGTAATCTTTTGGTTTAACTAGGAGATCAATTGGGTCTCCTTTTCTCCCCGCGTGAAGTTTGAAATTAGCGGGGGGGGGGGGGGGGGAACCCAAACTCAATAAAGTGCTGGAAAGAGCACATTTTCTTCATGGCAGTTGATGTCGACTAGAAAATCTCAAATAAATGGGAGAGGATCAACAACGTCTGTGCTAATGACATCCTAAATGATGAAGAGTGAGGGGAACAAATACAAAGGACGATTGTCGAGGAGTACATCGATGTCTTGCACTACATTGACCATTAGGACTCTGAGAGCGCTAGATGATGTGCAGTGGGGGATTTGGACGAACGGGGATGATGCCTCTACCACGTTGTCTCATTGTCCCAAGAGAAAGTAGAGGCATTTACTTTCCTGAGACTCCCCTGAGTGGGCGTCTTGCAAGGAGGTTCTTTCGATGCCCACCCTTTTTGAAGAATGTTGGAGAATTGACAAAGCCTATGCAAGGGCGCCTACTCTAGTTGCTAACAAATCCTCAAGGAGGCTAGGCTTGGATGAGTTTTCATCAAATGACCTGGGCTTTGCAAAAACATCTGGAGAGGCCAAGGATAGCAAGCCCTAGTGAGTACTATTATTGGAATGGGGGACCCATTGGTCAGCGGGCTGAGCAAACCGATCATCGCCATGGCTGTAGTCGAGTGTAGGATCCTAATCTTGGTATCTTCTTCTCTGGAAGCATCTGCTTCTACCCCTCCCACCATTTTTGTAGATCGGGGTGCTAGAAGTTGCCATGTGGAGGAAAATGTAACTAAAGATGACCTTGGGGTTGAGGTTGTCACTGAGAGGATGACCCGCTGGGAAGCGCTAACACCTGAGCCCCTGGGCACCTCGGGCATGCCTACTCCTCTTCCGAGCTTCGAGGGGCCTTTGGTGCACCAAGCAAAACCTTTGCAGTGCCTGCTACTTTTGGCTAGAATTGGAGCTGAGAATTCTCCTAGCCCGTCACATTAGGGAGGGCTGTTTTATAGTGAGGTATCCTCGTCATGAATTTCTTTCATTCTACGACCTTGCTTTTTATAGTCATTTCTAATTGGTCGTTGCTCTTTCCTTGACAGATTTAGGAAGCACTTCGAGTGGTGGAGGAAGCATTGCATTAGTGGGAAGTCAAGATCTCTCGGCTATAACAGCCATGCGTTGATCTTGCCGTGCTCAAGGACATGGAGCGCTAAGTGAATGCGGTTGTTATTGAGGCTCTAAGGAGTGATGAGCAGGTTGCTTATCTTGACTGAGTGCTATCTGAGTCGAAAGCGAGATTCCGAGAGCTCGTTGATGAAAATTATTAGGCAATGGATTGGATCGTCTTGCTCGAGGACAAGCTTCAGGAGACTAAGCAGCAGCTCGTTAATCTTTGGGGGAAGTATGCTTCACTTGAAGGAGAGCTGAGGTCTTGGCTCCACCCAGATGAAGTCAGGTACATGATGGACGAGAGGTTCCAAGACTGCATACACTTCAAGAAGAAGATTGCTGCCTTGGCAATTCTAGGCTTCCCTATTGGTTTCCTTGATAGAATAAATGTTAGAGCTCGACACCGAGGTAAGCTGGTGGACTTCCTAGAGATAGTAGGAGGGCTTGTGCCTCGCTTACCATGGGTCCTCGACCTTAGGATCATCTCTAGCTTGGGCAATAGGCATAGGCAGCGTTTTCGCTTTTTCTGGATGGATTGTTCTTGATGTACACTTTGATTCTTTAATAAATCTGCTAGACTATTTTAATCATTGTTGCTGATACCTTTGAGTATGCATCGATTTGTCTTTGTCCAACATTGGTTCTATTTGTCGATTAAGCATTATTGCTATCATTGTCAGGTTTAGGTGGATGCCTTTGTTTGGTTGCACTGGTTCTTGGGAGAGGAAGTCGTAGTGCTTTGGCTTTCTAGTGTGGTGCTATTTTCTATTGGAGAATGTCATAGCATGTCTGTTGGTGAGCCTCGTTGGGACTGACTAGATATGGTTCCCATGGTCGTCAAGCTTTGGCATTGCCTAGGTTGTCGCGTACATGGAATATTGGTGCTCGATCTTGTTAGTGGACATCATCGCCTCTGTGCATATGATCTTAGTTGGCCAACTATTGCTGATTGATAGTGCTCATCCCCATAAAAGGGAATTATCACATATTTGTTGAAAAGCCCCCCTAAGGTTTTTATGGCCACTTTGCTAGGCAGGTTTGGCTTTAGTCTGTGAACTCCCTAAGCCACAATCTTTGACCTAGTCTAGACCGCTTGGTTGCTAGAATTGAGGTTTAAGGTTTGACCTTGCTTGGGCCACTCAATTATTGGAATTGAGATTTTTTACCACACTACAACCAGTCATGCTACAGGTGAAGGAGTTCACCCCATTTAGGAACAATTTAGGCCTTGAATTAATGAAATCAAACAATATTTAAGACATTTAAACATTCCGCTTAGATGCACTTGACTTACCTACGCTTGGCGGTGGTCAGTGGATGGTGCTTTTGGAGGTGGGTGGCATTCCACACCCTCGAGACTGGTTTTATATTGTAGGTGCATAGCTTGTATGCCCAATTGTGGAGGGTTGCTGAGACTAGGAATGACTTTTCCCAAGTGGGAGATAATTTGTTCCTATTGGCAGTTTTGTAGGTTGCCTCTACGTTCCACAAAATTAGGTCCCCCACCTGAAATTGGCATGCTTTCTCCTTCTAGTGGTAGCACCAAGTGATCCGCTACTGAGAAGCTACCACTTGTAGCCTTGTTGCATCTCGGGCTTCTTTAAGTGAGTCAATATGCTTTCTGAGTTGTGAGAAATTTCTTAGTGGGTTAAAACACTCGGGCAGAAGGTCGGGTAGACTAATCTTTACTGGGGTGGCTGCTTCAACTCCATAGCATAAACTAAAGGGCCCATCATATGTAGGTTCCCTCGGTGCTATCCAGCGGGACTACAACACGAATAGTGGTTCATCCGCCCAAAAGCCCCTACATCCTCTAGCTTTTTCCTAAACCCGTGTGGCAGCGTTAGTGTCATATCCCAAAACTTAACAAGACTAATTAATTATTATGCATGAAATTAAAAATATCAAAAATCCGAGTGTGACCAATCCCAAAAATAAGACCCGACAAAACCAAACTTTTACAGGATCCAATCAAACAACTGGTCGGACAATATAAACATGACCAATTCTAAAATATCATAAGGGAGATATCCAAATATGATAAAAACTCTACATTATATATATATATTAAATTCAACGGTCCTTATAATACAAACCAAAAGTCTACTCTCGACCAATTTCCATTATCCAAAAATAATAAAACCCTTAAAAAACTCAATCTAAATAATAGAGAAATATAACCAATACCATTTGAGGTGTAACAGATGCCAAACCCACAAGATCACGTGACACTACATCAAATTTCATCCAGCTCCTACAAAGCATCCCAACCTTCTATGAATTTAAAGAGATGGAAGCACAAAATTGTAAGCTAAAGGCTCATCAAATATCGTCATAAATATGCACAAAAATAACATATGCAAATTAGAAGGAGAATTTATAAATAAATATCAAAATAGATGATAAATACAAATCCCAAATCGCCGATATCGAAAGCCAAATCACCAACACACCGAAAGTAGAATCTTATTGTACCATCTAGCTAATACAAACGCATAAGAAATCATGCTCTGATACTCTGGAACATAATCAAAGGCCACGAAATACCCACATAAATAGAAATCATGGCATACCCACATAAACAGAAGCCAATGGCAAACAAAATCCAAATTTACATATCATAATGCCTACATTTTAGACCAACAAATCTATGCCATCTCCTATCATTAGTTCCATTAACCCAGCTATATTTTACGCCTACAGCTTTTGGCCATTTTATATTATTTGCTATTAGCCTGGCTAAATTTTAGACTTACAGATCTCGGCCATCTCATATTATTGGCTCTATTAGCCCAGCCACATTTTAAGCCTACAACTTTCAACTATCTTACATCATTGGCTATCGATCCGACTACATTTTAAGCCTACAGCTCTTAGCCATCTTATATTATTGGCAATTAACCTAGCTACATTTTAAGTCTACAGCTCTTAGCCATAGCCTCTTAGGCTTGCAATTCTCAAACATCTAACATCATTGGCTATCAGCCCAACTATATTTTAGCCCTACAACTCTCAACCATCTCATATCATTAACTATCAACCCTACTATATTTTAGGCCTGCAAGTCTTGGTTATCATATTTCTAATATCAGCTGTGTTTTAGGCCTACAACTCTCGACCATCATATATCGACCCATTACGGCCTCGGATCGCCATAGACTCACACATGCATCGACCCACTGGGTCGTAGACCTCGCCCATTATTCATACCACATGCAGATATAAAATATATATGAAGAACATATAGATGTCAAAATAAATTAGAGATAGGGCAAGAGGTTATTTTCCTTGACTATATTGTAAGAAGGTTTGCTAAAAGGATGCTCCGAGATACTCGAACCATGTGCTTCTCTCTCCTCTTCGCACTAGCCCCTTCTCTCTCTTCCTCTTTCTTTCTCCTACCATGGTCGTTCCTTTGCTCTGCCCTTTAGATTTACCTTTCGCCAACAGTAATTCTGGAACAAACAATGACCCTAGCCATGACAATGGCAACTCTACAACTGTAACAACTACAGCAACGGTGGCAATGGCAGTGCATGCAAGTACCATCAATGTCTCTCTTTCCCTTGCTTCTCCCGTCTACTTATTTCATAATTCCTTGAATTTCTCCCCAAATTCAGCACATGCAAACAAAAAATCGGTGTCAACAAAGAGAAAGGAAAAATTTGCTTGCCTCAATTTCTCCTATTTCCTTAGGCAGTGGTGGCGACAACGGTGCCTCCTCTGTCCAGCTTGCGATTGCCTTTCTCCAACCATGCCACTGCAAATAGTAGAGGGTAAATCACAGAGGGGCATTGTCATGCTTCCATTTTCTGGCACCGATTTCCTTCAGCTAACACTCGGGTGTCGGCGCTCGGGTACGTCATGGGTGTCAATTTAACTAATACGAATATCTTTCAAAATTTCATAATATATATATAACTTCCATCATATCCAAATTACTCAAAATAATAATTTTTATCCAAAATAAAACAAATGGAGATTCAAAATATTATATTCTCCCCTCATAAAATTTTGTCCAAGAAATTTACACACCTAAATCTTTACCTCAATTATCAAACGATTGAGGATATTCTCTAAAACTTCATATTCTCTCTTCTCAAATCACTTCCTCGATCAAATGATTCCTTGAAAATTTGATCCTACATACCTGATCCTTTTTATCACAAAATTGAAACCATAGCCTCAATCTAAAACACTTCTCGTTGATCAATAACGACTCTGATTTGAGCACATGTGAAGAATTGTTCACATATCTTCTCACACAAATCACATAGGACATATCATGTCTATCCATCAAACTCAGAAGTAAGGCCAATTTATAAGTTGCCTCTCCAATCTACCGAAAACTTGGAGGATTCCAATGAACCTCAACTTCAAATTACCCTTCAATCTCGAAACTCAAAATTTCTCTCTTCAAAATACTTTCAGAAACCTTTGACCATCCACATCAAATCTCAAATTGGATTGCAAATTTGATCTCCTACTTTAAGCATCAAATTAACTATTGTGACCAATAGTTACGTGCCCACACACTTATACTGTGCCATTCTAATCGATCATCTGTCTCAAATCATACCCAGAAGTCTCAAAACTAGAATACCTTGAAATACTCTCATCTTGATAATGTGTCAATGGTCAATCTCGAGAATGATATTCTGGGCCAACTTCATCAGCTAACCCATCTACAACTAACCCATCCTCTGCCTCAAATCTTGGCAAGCAATGAGCCAACTTCATCAACAACCTCATCCTCATCCAGAATGTCATGAACTTCTTTGCTGTTCAAGCTAGACCCAAATCAAAGTCTTGAAGGATTCTTTTTCTTCTCAGCTTCCTCATTTAGGCACATGATACACCTTGTCACATAAGCTGCAATCTCACACTTCATATTTTGCTTGCCTATCTTAATGCATTATCAACTTGCCCTCAGACTATCTCCACTTCTCTAGGTGAAGAGTCTTCAACATTCCCCTTGAATTTGGACCACTCTAACTCAACTATAGTTGCCGATGACCTCATTTGCTCCCGAGCTTCCATCCAATCATCCCCTGAGCTTCTATCCTATCAGTCGAGGCTCTAATGAGTGAATTCTTAAAATCACACCACCTCTAGAACTTGCAATGAAAAAGCACTTTGTACAATAGGCTTGAGATTTCTTGCTCAGTCATGTCCAGCCTCGTGATGGCTTATCCAAAAGGGATTTATCTCTGATCTTCATAAGATCTTCTCTCACAAATAGGAGTTTGGTTCGGAATCCAATCCAGGCAGCAAGGGAAAAAAATCCCTCTGGTCTAATCTTCCCATGAGCGTCCTTGCCATAGCACCTATGAGACATCAACCAGCATCTCTCCATTTGTCATCGCTTCAACCTCCTTTGGATTCACAATAAGCCATTGGAAGAACAATCTGACTGATCCATGTACATCTCCATCAAAACATCTTTCTTCACCAAAAGCATATGAGCATTTCATGGTAATACCGGGTTGAAACTGTTCTCCAACGAATCCTAGCAATAGCTGCTTCCTTTCCCTTAATTTATACGAGACCAATCTGTGCAGAGTCCTTAGAATCTGAGCTAACTTTGGCACAACCTCAACAACAACTTAAACTTCCAATCACCAGGTTGTCCAAGATAGTCTTCTTCCACAACTAAGGAACCGGCTCTAGCATCTTGGGTTGCAACTATAAATGTTCTACCTGGAACCTTCTAACTCCTATCTAGACGTCTGGGATCTGAACACTTGGGATATAGGCAATTCTCTAACAAATGGCCTATCTTGCCTCAATTGAAGCGGGCACCACTCTAATGAAAGCAATCCCATCCTGCGTGCTCCTTCCATAAAACTTGTAAGCTAACCCCAAAAACTAGGACCTCAGGGAAGAAGACTCTACTTCATTTAACTTTCCTTTAGCTTGTCCTCTAAAGAATAAATGAATCCATCTTTCGAGCTCTGTCCTCAATTCTCTAACTACTTCTAGAAACACTTCTCCCAAAATTGCTCCTACTCAATCAACAAGGCATTGTCCAACACTTCATTATATGACTGCAATTTAAACAGCACCAATTGCTTTTGGATTGAATCTTAAAGTCCCTATAGAAATTTACGGACTCTCGGGCCTCATTCGCAATCATATGGGAAGCAAATCAAGATGGCTCAACGAACTGTGCATCGTACTCAGCTACCGACCTATTTTAAAAGATCTTTTAGATTCTTCAACTTCTTCCTGAATGTTATCCTTGGAGGCTAGACCTCATGCTTGTTGTCCCTAAATTCTTTAGTAAGGATTTTCATAGAAAATTATCCACTCGATCACAGCGACAAGTGGGAATAGACAACCTTAGAGTCTCCCTCTCGCTCTTATCATAGCTTCAAATCCCCACACAATCAGTATCATTATTTCTAACGAAATCATATTAGCACTCCCCCACCTCATCAATCATAGGATTAGCAGACTTGTACTTCTTTATCTATTCTCTTGTCAGAGATTGTCTATCATTAATTCCATAGCTTCCCTACTCAAAGAGGGTGGTGGAAATTTCCGTACCCATAGCCGAAGGCACGGCCTCCTTCCATCTTTGTACCCTGCCTTCCACAGTTAGAATTTTGCAACAAAAATTCCTAATGCAACTCTATTTCCTGAACAACATATACCTAGGCAAAAAACAAACCCACCTGCCCTATTAACTGCTTCTTTTATTAATGTGTCGTCTTTACTTCACTCGGATACAATAACCATTCCTAACTTCTTTTAAAGTAGTTTCGGATAACTACCCTGCCTCAATTGGCCTATTGAACTCAGCTGCTTTAATCTCCTGGAAGACTTCCTATGGGATCTCCTCACCATATTAGTCCAAGTGGTGGTGTTGGGAATCCCACAATCCAATAGCCTAGCCATCCAATCTATACGTGGCCAACCTCACATTGACTTCTTTAAGGCAATCGATGATCTCTAAACACTTTCTTCATCTTTTTCAGCCAATTTTCTATTTCAATCTAATCAACGAAATTCCAAAATAGATTCACATTCTTCCAATCTTCTCATACAAATAAATCATTATTCTGCCACTAAATCATTCCACCCATAATGCTGCTCGAGCGACCCCCCATAACCAAATGATCTACCTTCTAATTCAAACCCAAGCTATTATAATGTAGCTTTTCTACTATCTACCATGGGTAGTACTTATTATACCCAAACATTCAATCAATTTTACATCTAAAATGACCCAAAGTACCTCTCCTTATAATTTCTCTCTAATATCTTACTATCACGCCCTAGAACTTAGCATATCTAATTAATTATTATGTATGAAACTAAACCTTCCAAAATTTTATGTGTGACCAACCCCAAAAATAGGACCCAACAAAACTAAATCCACACAAGACGTCACGGACAACTGTCCAAACAAGATAAACACAACTTGCTCTAAAATATCGTAAGAGAGATATCCAAATATGGCAACAACTCATCTACATTATATATGTATATATATTAAATTCAATGGTCCTTATTGCACAATCCAAAAACCTACTCTCGATCAATTTCCATTATCCATAAATAACAAAACTCATAATAAACTAATTTAAATAATAGAGAAATATAATCAATATCATCTAAGTCATAACAGATGCTGAACTCACCAGATTATGTGACATTGCATCGGATCTCATCTAGCTCCTACAAAGCATCCTAGTCCTCTACAAATCTGAAGAGATTGAAGTATGAAAATATTAGCAAGAGGATTAGCAAGTATCGTCATAAACCAAAATGAAAATAGCATATGCAAATCAGAGGGAGAATTCATAAATGAATATCAAAATAGATGATAGATACAAAGCCTAAATTGCCGATATCATATGCCAAATTACTAGCACGCCCAAAGCAGAATCTTATTACACCATCCATTTGGTACGAATGCATAAGAAATCGTGTTATGATACCCTGACACATAATTAATGGCCATGACACACCAACGTAAATAATAGTCAATGCATACCCATATAAATAGAGGCAAATGGCAAACAAAATCCAAATTTGCATATTAGGATGGATACATTTTAGACTAGTAGATCTATGTCATCTCCTATCATTGGCTCTATTATCCCGACTACATTTTAGGCTTACAAATCTCAGCCATTTTACATCATTATCTATCAGTCTGACTACATTTTAGACCTGCAGTCCTTAGCCATCTCATATCATTGGCTCCATTAGTCTTACTACATTTTATACCGGTAGCTCTCGACTATCTCACATCATTGGTTATCAATCCAGCTATATTTTAGGCCTGTAGCTCCTGGTCATCTCATATTAGTGGCTACAGCTCGGCTATATTTTTGGCTTGTAGCTCTCGGCCATAAGATTTCATTAGCTCCATTAGCTCCGCTACATTTTAGGCTTATAGCTATCGGCTATCTTATATCATTTGCTATTAATCCGGTTACATTTTAGGCCTGTAACTCTTAACTATCTTAAGTCATTGGCTATTAGTTTGACTACAATTTAGGCTTGCAGCTCTCAGCCATCATATTTTCAATATCAGTTACATTTTAAGCCTACAACTCTCGGTCATCCTATTTCAAATAATGACTGCATTTTAGGCATGCAATTCTCGACCATTATACATCGACCCACTAGAGACTAGGATCGCCAGGAACTCACACATGCACCGACCCACTTGGTCTCAAACCCCACCCATTATTCATACCACATATTGATATAAAATATACATGCATAATATATTAGATGTTGAAATAAATCAGAGGTAGGTTGAGCGGATACTTACCTTGACCATATTATAAGAAGGTTTGCCAAAAGGATGCTCTGAAATATTCAAACCATACGCTTCTCTCCTATTTGCACATGTCATTTCTCTCTCTTCCTCTTTCTCTCTCCTACCTTGCCGTTCCCCTATTCTACCTTTCAGATTTCCCTTTCGCTGACAGCAATCTCGCATAGACAACAACCCCAGCCACGGCAGTGGCAGCTCTACAACTTTGACAACTCCGACAACGGCAACAATGGTGGTGCTTGCAAGAACCATCGAAAACTCTCCTTCCCTTGCTTCTCCTATTTACCCATTTCATGATTCAGCTGATGTTTCCCCAAAATCAGCACATCTAAACAAAAAATCTACGTCAACAAAGAAAAAAGAAAGATTTGCTTGCCTTGATTTCATCTATTTCCTCCGACAACGGCATCGACTCCTCTGTTTGGCTCGTGATTTCCTTCCTCCACCCATGCCACTACAAATATTAAAGGGTAGATCACATAGAGGCTTTGTCAGGTTTCCGTTTTTTTGCACCGATTTCCTTCGGCCAATCACTACAACTCCCCACACCGCCTTCCCCTTCCTCTCCTTCTTCCCTCTCTTTCTTCTTTCCCTT
>JAODPA010083268.1:0-48650 GCA_025585075.1 Nepenthes mirabilis | reverse complement strand
AATATAAGATATAACATAATAAACAACATGGCGGCACCATAGAAGGGTAGTTTCAGTAAATATGACCGGAAACAATGGGCTGTGTTTATGCGGCCGCGAGTGCAGCGGTGGAAAACGTTTCGGACATGAAATGATGCACATAACATGCCCATATCATCATGTACATGATGCTGCGTTCAACATAGCCTTGCCATTAACATTGACATGGAATGGCATTGGGTAGAAGTCTTTTGACTTCATTTGGAGAGAGAGCGAGAGAGAGAGAGAGAGAGAGAGAGCCAGATGAAAATTCAATCCGATCAAATGCGAATTTGACGTCCGCAAGGCGACATTCTCTCTCCTACCTCCTTCCTGCTCTCACCCCCAATCTCTGAACTTCGATACAGCGAAGAGCAAGGGAGAGCCAAGAAAAATATAAGATAAGATATTGACAGACTCCATGTCTTCTTTCCTTGATTGATAAAAAAACGGGATTCCATTAAAATAAGAAAGTCCTTCAAAATCAAAGCCCTAGATTACTATAATACCTCACCATTTTCATCAGTATCAGCAGGCCAAAAAAGCGGCCAACAAAACAGCAGAAGCGAAATAGTCCTCCTTTTGCCGCTCCTCTGTCTCATCAATTTCAGTGTGATCTCCAATTGCAACAATATTACACACTCTCCACCAATCTGCTTCAACTTGGAAAACATCAAGCTCTGGTAAGTGCCCACACGACGTCGTTTCAAGTCAATTTTAGTCTGCTCCGCTTCTAGAATCGACCTTCTGCTGATTGCACTAGATTCAGGCGTTTTATCTATACATAGTTTTTTTTTTTTTTTCCCGTGCCCTTTGCTATTCTTTTGTTTTGGGTCATAGTTACTGTGTTTTAAGTTTAAAATAAGTTTCTGGGTTTTCGTACACATGATGTCCAGGTTTTGAAGATTGGAAATTGAAGCTCTGTAGTTGAAAAGACTGCTACTTTTTTGTAGCCTTGGTGGAGTTCCTGAAGGTTTTTCAGTTGGGTCTTTGAGGTTTGGGGATTCGGATTTTTGTTAGGGTTCGATTCCGGTGTACTTTGATAAATCTGGTACAAATTTTGTCTCAGATCGTGTGGGATTTAAGATACTCAGGGACTTTTTTACACTTCCTCCATATGTCAGAATGACTGAAAGCTCGGCCGATCCAAGGATTTGCAATTCATACAGAGATTCATTCAAAAACCCTTCGAAGGTTTCCGGATTCTCAGAGTTTTCGGCATTCTAGAAATGTTCAGAGCCCAAATTTGTTGCCTGGTTTGGTTTCTATGGTTTCTGCAGCCTCTATTTATGTATATGTACCAACACAAAGGTCATTAAATTGCCATGGCGTCAAATAAATACTACTCTGGAGTATCAAGTGCAGGAGTCATGCTTTGTTAGGAAGTTTTGTTACGTCGATTATTAGGCAGTATTAGCTTGAGGTTTTTGAGAAGATGGTGCCTTCTGGGCCTCCCACTCCAATTGGCGGTGCCCAATCTGTTACACCCTCACTCTTGCGGTCGAATTCTGGGCTGTTGGGAGGCCAAGGGGGTCCAATGCCCTCACAGGAACCCTTCCCATCCCTGGTGTCTCCTCGCACTCAATTTAATAACATGAATTTGCTGGGAAATGTTCCCAACGTTTCATCCCTCCTCAGCCAGTCTTTTGGGAATGGGGGCACAAGTTCTGGGCCATCTGGTCCAGGTACTAGCCAGCGTGGTGGGATTGCTACTGGGGCAGAATCTGATCCCCTTTCTGGTGTTGGAAATGGAATGGCCTTCAACCTGACAAACTCTAGTTCATCTGGTCAGGTTGTTCAAGGACAAAGATTTTCGATTCCTTCTGGTAGTAACCCAATGTTGCCAGATCAACCGCCATCACAACAGCTTGAACCACAAAAGCATTCTCAGCAGCCATTGCAACAGTTCTCTGGTCCTCTCAATAGTCAATCGCAGCAACAACAGCAATGTCACTCAATCCGAGGTGGTTTAGGCAGTGTTGCTCCAGTGAAATTGGAACCACAGGTGACTAATGATCAACATGGACAGCAGCAGCAATTGCAGTCTTTGAGAAGTCTTGGCCAGGTCAAATTGGAACCTGAGCAACTGCAAACTATGAGGAACCTGACATCGGTGAAGATGGAACCCCAGCATTTAGACCAGTCACTGTTCTTGAATCAGCAGCAGCAGCAGCAGCAGCAGCAGCAGCAGCTCCTTCAGATGTCCATGTCCAGGCAGAATTCTCAGGCTGTAGCTGCTGCACAACTTAATCTTTTGCACCAACACAGACTTCTGCACTTACAGCAACAACAGCAGCAACACCAAATTCTAAAGGCTCTTCCTCAACAAAGGTCCCAATTACAGCAGCAGTTTCAGACACAGAATTTGGGTATAAGGTCTCCTGTAAAACCAGTGTATGAACCTGGGATGTGTGCCCGACGGCTCACACAGTACATGTATCAGCAGCAGCAGAGGCCAGATGTGGGAGCTTTTTTCTTTTGAACTTTTGTCTCCGTATCTCCTCTGACATTTTTATGTTGTAAATTTTTATTTGTACAACTTTTTATGCAGGGTAACAATATTGAGTTCTGGAGAAAGTTTGTTGCTGAGTTTTTTGCTCCAAATGCTAAGAAGAAATGGTGTGTTTCTATGTATGGAAATGGCCGACAAACATCTGGAGTGTTCCCTCAGGTTATGCTGCTACCATGCTATGTTCATTGTCTACAAATAGTATCCTACTAAACCTAAACAGCTTTAGCGGACTTTCTTGGCAATCAGCCAGTCTTGATCAAAATCCAGGCCTTATTTCCCCCTCCATATCTCATTCCTGTGGCCATCCATGGCCACAGAGCAATAGCATTCCTTAGTAGCTTGTTTAACTGGGCACTTCTGTATTCTACTTTTGTGCTTCACCTTTATTGCCCAAGTATTAAGTTAAATGTTAAAACATGTGATTCGAATTTTCAGGATGCATGGCACTGTGAAATATGCGACTGCAAACCAGGCCGTGGTTTTGGTGCGCAATGTTCTTGCTATCTTAGCACTCATGATATCCTGATAATTGCTGATGTTACTATGTTGGTATTTCAGTTAGCCTTGCCTTAAGCAGATCCCTCTCTCATGAGTGTCTAAATCTTGTCATTTCAGAAGCAACTGTTGAGGTTTTACCCAGGCTTTTCAAGATTAAGTACGAAAGTGGTACAGTGGAAGAACTTCTTTATGTTGATATGCCCCATGAGTATCAAAATCCCTTGGGACAAATTGTTTTGGACTATGCAAAAGCAATTCAGGAAAGTGTTTTTGATCAACTTCGCGTGGTTCGTGACGGTCAACTACGGATAGTTTTCTCTCCAGATCTTAAGGTTTTTCATAAGTAAATTGGCTGCCTTGTCTTCAAAAGAAGAAGATTCTCGACACATTACTTTTTGACACTGATTTTGGCTTATAATTCCAGATCTGTTCGTGGGAGTTTTGTGCTCGGCATCATGAAGAGCTTATTCCTCGAAAGCTTTTGATACCCCAGGTGATGTGTTGTACAGTTTCTCTGGGTAGTTTCTTCACATCAAGTGTAGTTTGATTTGTCAAAGAGCTATACACTTATTTATTATCCTTGCATTATATTCATTAATATCCTTCCATTTTAAGAGAATTATTAGAATTAAGTTCTTAAGGAGACAACAAATCATCTTACCATGAAAGTTTTTTTGGGGAGGATTTGTGTAATAGGTGCCTTGAAAGCTATTTTTGTAGGCTGGATGATTAGTTCTCTTATAGCAGCTGTTGATTTCTATTAGAAAGTTGTAGCTGAATCATTTTATTGGTTTTGTGAGAGAGTGTCTTGTCAGAGTGAAACAGATTGTTGATCCATCTTTCTAATGTGGCTATTCCTCTCCTTTTGTCAACCCCAGCAGGTACATTTACATATTTTAGATCTTGAATCCGTGTATTTATCGTATGCAGTGTAATGGAACTGTTTTATCGTCGCATGAAACTAAGCCATAGACTTTGTCTTCAAGAAATTAATGGCTAGCCATTTTAGTTAGCAGCACTGCAGGGTTTTTCTATTTAATCTGGTCACAGCAATGATGTTTGCTTCATAGGGCAGCAATGTTTCATAATTTGCTATTGTGAAGCACTTTAAAAGACAACAGAATAGGATGCTATTCTTAGCTACATTGCTAAAAAGGGGAAAGAGCAGATGAAGTCAGGTTAGTCAACTAGGAGCCTCCATGATAGCCTGGCAAAGGCCGGCTGTGTGAGCCTCTTCTCAGATGTTTTGACTGATACTTGGGAGTGGAGAGGGCACTCCTGGTATTTCAGATCCAATCTCCTTCCAAGACTTGCAAGATAATCTGCCACTTCATCTCCTTCTCTACGAACATGATCGATAATGCAAATCCAGTCTTTGTTGATTAGTTCTTTATTATTCGCGAGCAATGCTCTGTTGGGGTCTTGGGATTCAATTGGCTGAGCACAGTTTATTAACAACCATTGAATGCATCCAACTCAATAATGATCTTGTCTAAGCCTTGACTCCATGCAGTCTTTTGTGCGCAGGAGATAGCCTTGAGCTTAGCTGTGATGATGTAAGATACTTGAGAATCCAAACAACCAACGTCCCTTCTTGTCCCTGCCCAACCCACCAAAATTGGAACGTTGTCAGTTCCAATGCTAAGATCTATGTTCATCTTGCACCACTCTCGGTGGGTTTGCCAGTTAGAACTCTACCTCCCTACTTGATCGTTCTGTGTCAGGATTGCGAGTAGGTGCACATGATTTAGTTCATCCTCAAGCATAGCAATTGTTATAGTTGGCCAGGGATCCTCCTCGTAATCGTGATCAAGGACTGCCTTGTTCTCCCACTCCCACATCAGTCAAAAGAGGTGATTTCTGATCTTCTTGCTGGGATAGGTGACTTCTCTTGTTGTGCAATTTCAACGTACAGCTTAGTACATGAGGTTTATTTTATCTGATGGTCCTAGAACAAACTATAGTGTGGACCTCATCTTTAAACTTCCATGAGGTTTTGTCAATCATGGGACCTGGTCCCATGTATCTTGTGTGTCTTTTAAATCCCTGGTTGGTGATTTGTTCTTATCTAGATTGATTTGTCAAATTTTCAGTAATATCATTGCACTAAAAAGAAAGCTGAGCTTGAGGATTCCAGTTACTCAGCATAGCTTGTTTCTTCTCAGTGATGATTGATACTTTACTTTTTTTTTTATACGTATTAGGATTGAGACCTTAGCTTGTGTTTCTTGCCTACCATGGATTCAACAACAGTTCAACATCAAACATTCCTTCTATGTTTTAGAAAGCAATTTGATATTCAACAACCTCTCTATATTTGTAGACCATTGGAGGAAGCAATGGATGTGATCACCACCTATGGTTCGGCTTCGAAAAAAGACTGCTGTTTGAGACGTTGAAAATTAGGACTTATTAGCTGCGATGTTAATCATGATTGTTTCATAATCTGACAATCTGTTTGGTTTATGGAATTGGGAATACAGGTAATGAGAATTATTTGCAAAATCCGGAACAAAAAGGATAAATTCAAATAGAATGGTGTAGTGGTTAGTTAATGGTGGCATAACATTTTCCACCCTGCTCATTTCCTCTTCCTAAATTCATACGCATGTCCTGGGATATGAAAATGGCATAAAATGGTTTGGTGGATTTTGTCTGTAATTGATTTTTTGTGTCTTATCTTGTCCCATGCAGGTTAGCCAGCTTGGCATCGCAGCTCAGAAATACCAGGCAGCGACTCAAAATTCATCTTCCAATGCCTCTGTTACTGATTTGCAAAGTAACTGTAATATGTATGTTCTCTAGTTTAAACGACTATATAGTTTTATTATATGATGCCTTCCAATTCTGCTACAATTCAGACATTTGTAACTGAACCCATGTTGTCAAAGCGGCATATCCAATATATAAATTATATACTGAAGTTTTTATACTAGGGTGTCTTGTGGACGTCTCTCCTCTTCCCGCCAGCTCTAACCTTAATTATATCATTTTTATTCATTTTTGCATCATCTAACATGTTTTTCAGGTGTCCATACCATCTTAATTAGCTTTCCATCTATAATTGCTACTTTTAATTTGCTAAAAATGTTTTTGCTCTTTGTTTTTATTTTTTAAAGTCACACTACCTATCCAACTTAACATTCTTTTTACAGCTGCATTCTCTTCTTTTTCATTCTAATTTTAGGGATATTTGTTGAATAGAAAACATCATAACAAGAAAACTGAAGCAGTAAACAATATTTAACACGTGTATCATCTTCAGTATTTTCATTTTTTCACATTAGAGACCCAAGGTAATGAAGACTGATTCTAACTTGTACATTGTTCCGACTCTTTTGGCTAGAGCTATTAATATAGCACTTCATCCAAATGTAACTAGCAAAAACGCAAATTAGCTAGATCCAGAATGGCATTGTTGAAACTGGTTCATTCTTTTCTTTCCAAATAAAAACTAAATGACTAAAGGCCACATGACCCAATTATCGGTCATACTTTCTGTGTTAATATCACTTGCAACTCAATAATTTATTCTTTACACTAACCACTCAACAGCTTGCGGACTCAAAGCAGAACCCTAAATAATTGCAGCCACTTTGCGAGTGAGAAAAGAGAGAATAGATTGTGCTCCTGTGATTCAAAACTAACAACAGTTGGCCACACTCAAGGCCCATTGTGTAACTCATCAAGAATTAATCTCTCTAAACAGTCTTACCGGCTATGAAAGAGTTGTTCAGAACTTCATAATAAGAAGTGACCGATGGAGGACTTGATTTGCATAGTGACATATGATCTTGTGGCTGTTCTGCAAGCTCAAAATAATCCCTTGACGTCTCAATAGTAGGCTATGATATTGTAGAATATCTTGATCTCCTAATCCAGTCATCCTAACGGAGGGTACTTGCATCAGTTATCTTCTACAAGGATATAATATTCCTCAGCGGTTTCTTGATTGACTGCTACTGAAAAGTGTCGGAAAATCTTGTTGAAGAATACATTCAACCAGCTACTGACCCTTCTAAAACCGACCAAACCTCAAAAAGTAATAATACCATGAATGAATGAATTTCCAAAGAAACACTTTATAAAAGTTTTTCAGGGCAGAGTCGTCATTTACTGTCATTCAACAGCATAAATGGGTGCAATAGCTTTCTTTTTTGGTTGGAAAATTCCATCAATAGCATTAGTATACAATTTTCCTTCACACTTCTGAATCTCCATGACAATTTCCAAGCAAAGCTTCATAAAGAGCAAAATTTGTCACCCAAAGCCCTTTTCTCAGTGTCTTATGTTGCAATTCTCTCTTAACCATGTGGACCTTAGAGGAATCATCACCAGAACTATCCCACAAAAAGATATGGGATAATACCCTACTACTCTCTATTCTAACTGCCACTTTGTTCGGGAAATAACTAGGGAGAGAGGTTAGAGTGCCTTTTACCAGGGAGGTTTCAGCCTGCCAGCCTTGAAGGATTTTTTCCCCCCAAGTAATGGCATTGAAAATTTTGAATCAAAAGCTCGTGTGAACTGATGTCATTGGACTTCACCTGTGAAGGCAAAAGAGAAGCCAAAATAGGAAAATGAACCTTTTATTGCAGCAACACAAGCAAAATTATCCCCATAATGCCCATTGCCCACCATCTGAAGCTTGGCTTTTGATAAGTTAACTTTGACTCTATTATAGGATGCAAAAGACAACAACTACACAATGAACATAACAGATTAATCTGTTCAGCATCACAAAAAAGAGGGGCATCGCCTGCAAATAAGCGACGGGATATGCAAATAGAATGATTACATATGCCCATAGTATAACACCTTGACAAATGCACCTAAACTATCTGAGAAATGAATCTGCAGAAAACTTCCTTAATCCAAATGATGAACCTGGTAAGGAGTCTGTGCTCTAGGGAGTCCTCTAGAAGGAATCCTTCTAGATCCTCCAGAAGAGAGAAAATTCCTTATTGTTTTCCATAGCAATAACGAGAGCCTAGCTGAATAAATATGCAGTTCAATACTCATGGAAAGCCTTGCAATTGTTGTTCTTGGCAAAATGTCTCCCTGTCTTTTTGTCTCTCAATCTTGCTCACTTTTATCAGTTTATATTTATGGGATGTATTTTTTTTTTTTAATTTTTGATTACATTTTTTCTTGATTAGTGAGCATTGATGTTTCAGGTTTGTTGCATCAGCTCGACAATTAAGGAAAGCATTGGAAGTCCCATTAGTTAATGATTTAGGATATACAAAGAGATATGTCCGGTGCCTTCAGGTATTGCACTTGTTTCCTAAGGCTTCAAAACTCCCAAATTTGTGGCTGCCTAAAACAATTTATTTGTAGTGGCAATTTCTGGGAAGAAATCAAAGTTGATATAAATGGTATCGTTGTAAATGCTTGGATGGGATGTGGTTAATGGTTCAATCTGTAACAAGTTTACTTTTTACCTCATTATACTTGCTAAAAATTCCAAAGCTTACCGGTTACACACTGTATAATACTATAAATTTAAGTTTCTTGTATGAGTTAAAGTGCAGACAATTAGAAACCGTGTATAAGAAGTGTGGTAAAATGAGAATGTTACAAAGGTTGGTGATACAACTCCAGAAGATAAAGCAAGAAACCAACACAACTTCAATAACCTAGAGGTAGCACCTGAAGATAAGACAAGGGAATGGTGTTAAGATGGTCCAATTAAATGTAGCTAAGTTGCTGTGCATAAAAGAAAAGTGATTTGATGAGTATTGGTAAGTGACTGAAGGGGGGCCGGCGATAAACTAGGAATTCTTTAGAGTGAATTTTTTTTTCATGTTTCAACTTTTAATGATAAAGCACTGATTCCATTTTTCATTTCTGATCGGAAAATTCCATCTATAAGTCTGCTGGAACAAATATGACAATTTTGCTTGATGCATAGCACGTTAATATGTATTGAGGCTGTAAAGCTAAATTTACAATCTTGCTACGTTTATAAATGCTTGTCCCTTGCAAGCATAGTTTCAAGTTGTCTTGACTGACTTAACTTTCGGGTATTTTAATATTGAATGCTGTCTTCCTCCTCAAGATAAGGTGGAAAAAGGTCCTTGTGAGGAGAAAAGCTGTAAATTTCCCTGAAAGTCTGTTCATACATGTGTGGTCGATGTAATGCCTTGAAAAATTGTTTATTCCAAATGTTTTGTTTGCAATCCCTGAAGATTAATCATCCTTTGCAAGTGTGATTTCTGCAAGATGGCCTTGAATCCCTTGATCCCTTCTCAAGTTTCTTAGTCATGGCCTCCATTGGGTGCACTTAACTGGAATAGGAACAGAATCTTGGGCTCGACTACATATACATCTCTTCATGGTGTGGTCCTGATCATAGAGGTTCTGTCTCAGAGTTGTTGATTCTTTGTATGTTGCCATGGGTTGTCTTTCTAAATTGACTGATGCTTCAGCCAAACGGCATGTGAAAACTGATATTAGAGCCTTGAATTGATTTCAGCCTGCTTGATCATCACAGAGCTTTTTAGATGCTGGGCATCTTCAACAGTGATCCTTTTACCTATGCTTCTCTAATTGGTGGTGTGCCTTGTTCTATGATGTTCATCTCTATGATATATTCTTTTCTAAAGGATTCACGATTTCCTGTTCTTGTTATTCAAAATTCAAACAACAGTATAGAGGATGTGTTTCTTAAGTTCTGCAATGATTGACTAGTTTTTTTGGTACGTCTGTTTGCATTGCAGATTTCAGAAGTTGTGAACAGTATGAAAGATTTGATTGATTATAGTCGGCTAACAGGGGCTGGACCCATGGGTAAGCTTGTATTTTGACCTGCCTTTGTCCTGCTCCCTGCATTGGAACCCCCCATTATAATCAACCTTATGTGAAGATGGCGTAGTCATAATTTGGGGTTTGATTTCATACTGTGAAATCAACGTACAGTTCTGAAATACTCAACATCTGTATCAGCTTATTATGTCACTTTGATGTCCAAGTAATTTCCTGTTCGGAATCAATATTATGGAACAGGAAGAAATAATTATTTATGTTGGACAAATTTCTACTTCTGATTTATTTCCGCCATTATGGTGCATAGACATAACGTAAGATGGTATAAACTCTATGGCCTATATTTTCTTCAGCTCTATTTTTAGCATTTTGGACGAAATATGTTATTGGAATGGCTTTGAGGTCTTGGTTTGTGATATAGATTTTTTTTTTCTAGTCATACTTCTCTATGCTGTAACATTTGGAATTTCACGTCACTATACTTTCCTTCAAATTCAGGAAAAGTCTTTCTGGTGAGTTGAATCGCATTATTCTTAGAAGTGTGTTTTTTTTTTTCCCTACATGGAAATGAAATCGTCTATTATCCTCCGGCTTTCTTTAGCTATTGTTATTGCAATATGCTAAAAAATTGACCTAACCAAAGAATGACATCTATTCTTGTTCTTGTTTATATTGCTAAAACCAACTATTATCCTTAATCTCTTCTTCAGCTATTGTTATTGCAGTACACTCTAAAATGAACCTAACCTGAAGAATGATATGTACTCTTGACACATCTCTGCTTTCTGCATGACTCAAACTGATGAAGACATATTGTCTTCTTGTGTTTTCCGTCAATCATTGTCTTTTCATTTCTTCTAAGTGAGCAGTAAGAGAAAGGAATATATCAGTTATATTTTTCTTAAAGGGGCCCTGTTATACTATTCTTTGTTTCAGCTGCTCCCACACATGAGAATGGAATGTCTCGGCTGTCCTAGACTGGACAAGTACATAGAGATCTTCGTGTGACCGCAGAGTGACTTTAGGACAACTTAAGAAACAAGAAAGAGGGTTAAATTTCTTGACTACAGTTTCGCACCAGACTCTGGAACTTTAGCTCCTGTCATGGTTCTCAGTAACCATAAGCATATCTATTGAAACAAATACCATCATCTCGATAAGATATTCCCTTCATTCGTCCTCTATGTTGTTTGGGGAATTTGGTTCTTTTGGGTTTATAGTTTGTGGTTTTTTTTCCAATTCTATCTCTACTATTGAATCAAACATGAGAATTTCTTCTTATCTGGCTCCTTGCGAGTGAATCGACACAATTACAAAATCAATTAAGCTATACATGTATTTACTAGCGTAAATACTTATCAACCTTAAAGAGCCATGGATATTCTCAATTTGATGGTTCTTATTGCAGAAAGCTTGGCGAAGGTTCCTCGGAGAACAAGTACGTCATCTGGACCACAAGGGCAAAATCAACCCCCGGAGGACCAGCAGCAACAGCTCCAACAGCATCAGCAAGCAATGGTGCAGAACACTATCAATGATGAGAGTTGTGTCCAGGCTGCAGGGATGCATGCTGCTTCCAGCAATGGCATGGCTAGTGTGAATAATTCTTTCAACACAACTTCTGCCTCTACCTCTAGCACCATCGCAGGGCTTCTTCACCAGAACTCCAACTCCAGACAACAGAATCCCATGAGCAATGCAAGTAATCCTTATGGTGGAAGTTCTATGCCGTCCCCAGGTTCTTCCAGCACAATGCAGCAAGTACAGCCAAGTCCTCCATTTCAATCACCAACACCTTCCTCGTCTAATAATCCTCAGCTGGCTGCAACCAATCTCATGGGTTCTGCAAATTCGCCTGCCAACCTCTCCATGCAGCACCCAGCTCTTTCCAGTGATGGTGATGCCAACGATTCCCAGAGCTCCGTTCAGAAGATTATACAAGAAATGGTGTTGTCAAGTCAATTTAATAGTGCTGGTGGCATGATGGGTGTTGCTTCTATGGGAGCTGATGTGAAAAACATGAATGGTGGCAACTTGAGTTTCAATGGTGGAAACTGCTTGGTGCCCAATGGCACTACCAATAGTAATCCGATCATTGGCGGGGCAGGATTTGGTGGTATGGGTGGTGGACCTGGTCAGTCAGCCATGATCAACGGAATCAGAACTGCAATAGGCAATAACACCATACCCATGAATGGCAGAGTAGGGATTTCATCCATGCCTCGAGATCAAAGTATCAGCCATCAGCAACAAGATTTGGGGAACCAACTATTAAGTGGGCTTGGAGTGGTTAATGGCTTCAATAATCTACAGTTTGATTGGAAGCCATCTCCATAAGAGTTCGTCAATGGTGGTGGTGGTAATGTAGTAGTGCTTCTTCAACAAATAGCTGCTTGGGCAGCACGGTGGAGGGGTTCAGTTTTGGTCCTCATGAGATGGCAGTGCTCAACCAGGTAGCGTTGTTTTCAGATGTCGACACTCTTTGTACCAGTTTCAGGAAAAGGAAACATATAGCGTAGTAGTATTTCGTATTATTATTATTATATAATCAATGTTACATCACCTAGGACTGACTATTGGGTCTTTTCTCTTTTCTCGGATTTTTTCTTTTGGTTTTTTTTTGGGCTCCTAATTTTTGTTTTCTGAATATATGAATCTTCATGTTCTCGCTGACAGCCACGGATTGGCACCTCTGGGAAGAAAAATTGTCCAATGTCAGGGGAAAAATTGTCTACCCCAGAGCTTTCTGTAATCTCTCCATCTTCTTCTCTCTCATCGGGTGCGATGCTCGTGTGTATAAAAAAAACGTTTTGTTTGAAGCAATTTAAGCTTGTAAGGCTCACTTGCCATGGGGTGATCTTTGGTAAAGTGACTTTAGGCTGTGTTTATGGTGGTGGGGGCACTACCCCATTCCAGATGAACTCTCCATCGTAGCAGCATGTGTGGTTTTCTTTTTGTTGATCGTCTCCTATCCGTTTGGTATGAGTTAAGCTGACAATGTCCTTCCTACTAAAGGATTGGCGAATTTTGAGCTGCGTTTGAGAGGGAGCGTCCGGAAAACTACATGCAGTACCAGATTGTTGATGGGCGGCCATGCCGAGTTTGTTTTCAGATTTTGGACGGAGAAGAGATTAGTTCTCAGATTTTAGACGAGTTGGCATTTCTTCTTTTAGCCGGTTCAGGTCTCAAATAAAATAAACAACAATTGGCAGAGCTCCATTTTCCTCGAGGATAGAAAATCAAATAAAATAGCCGTTTCGTACAAAAAAATTATAATGTTCTAATCCATGTTGATGGGCAGGTGCATCGTTGCCCCAGCTACAGCCATTATTCGATGTGATTTTATTTACAGCCATATCTATTCTTTATTGTATACGGAAAATTTCACATTATCACGAATTATTTTAATTTAAAACAAGATTAGCAAAATCCTAATAATACATTAGATATAATATGAAATTTACAAGTTTCAAAAGGGTGAATTTATGTACAGTTTCATCTTTAGCTTTACAAATATTCCAGATTATTTGTGATACATATGATTTTTTTTTTTATTATTATTAAAAAAAAAGGTATCAATAGATTGCAATAATCTATTATCTTATGGAACTAACAGATTACCCAAAAAAGAAAAAAACTTACCTAGCCATCACATTTTAATAACGATCTAAATCCAATATAAAAAGTACCTAATAATCACATATTTCGATAACGATTTCGATCCAATATATTTTTGAAAATAAGGCTTTAAATAAATAATAACCTCCAACGACTTGACACACTTGGTATAGCTTGTAAGTTCTCATTACAAATGGCTATTTTAATCTATAGGCCAGAAACTACAAACAAAGTTTCCCTAATCCTAATTAGCAGCATCAATTTTAAAATGCCATTCATTAAAAATGTTTTTATTTCTTTGCCATTAGTATTTGCTAGCATATATGACACTTACAGATTTTCAGCAGCAATACCGGTGCTAGTAAGCTCAAACTTAAAATGAGTACTCCTTCAAATCGTCCTTCAAATCGTCCATTTCGACGTCAGCCAAGCATTCTTCAGCTAAGAGGGGAGGAAGATTCCTGGTCTTGCGCCTAAGATTATGCTTATGCCACTCGCTTTTGAAGTGCTCTCGGTATTGCTTGGCATCGCCCACGACGGCATTGCATGTGCTGCACTTGCTTTGCTTCGCTCCCCCGTCTGCGCTCTTAGCGCCCGGAGGTGCCAACTGCTTCTGCAACCTCTCGCTCAGCTGGAGCACTGAATCGTTAGTTCCCGTGGGCAGGCTCGGCAGCATGTCCTCTGGATGCTCCTCGTACTGGTCCACATGTGTATCTCCCTCAGAATGTACTGAGACTGCGAGAATTTCTAGCCTTCCCTGCAAATTCCTCGCCAAGGCGTCACATTCGCGGAAAAACCCTGGCTCCATCTCACATATCTGCAGTCATATGAAGTAGTGAAAGGCATATGCATTATCAGCCATAAAATGAAATATCTGCCTATATATTTATATATCTCAATATCAATTTGATATAGGGAAGGAAAAATAGGGGATGAGAGAGAAGAAATTGGGAAAAGAGGAACAAACAGGAGAAGTGAACAAAGAGAAGAAACGTAAATATCAATAGGGAAGAAAATCATAATCACTCAATATTCATTTCACTTTTCAATAATGCCTTTAATATTAAAGTTAGGATTATAGAGAAACCTTACTTCTAGATTAATTAGAAAACAAATATAATTTCTTAATTAATGATATCTCAAAATGAGAANTAGTCTAAACAGTGTTTCATTTTGGGGGGGGGGGTGCTGGGGGTGTTAGTCTAAATAGTGTATATATCAATCATGAGCGGACATTAAAGCACTAGATTTTTAGAGCTTTTATTTTGCAACACATATCATCAAGATTGGAACTTCTCTTTGGACACCTAGTAACTTGATCTTGGGTCCAGAGTTCATAACAATGTCATTAGCAGGCACAAGTATCATAGGACAAAGAACACATTAATAAAAGAACACTGTATTCTGTACACGTAGAGACATTTCTATGGCATTCTTCAACAAATATTTTAAGTCTCAAACTGCTGACAAGTTCAACTAAAGTACTATATAGATCTCTAACATACTCCAAAAAAGCGAGGCAAAGTTTCAATGGACTCAATCCTAATTTCTAGTGGAACCTAAGAGTCATATACATATAATTAAGGCCCCATTTGAGGAGAAAATTTCTCCAGCTAAAAATCACATATCAAATGCACATAGGGGAAAGAAACAATGACAAAGGATGGCATGACGCACAAGTTCCCACATTGTGGAGTCTATAGAGGATCAAATTTATGCAGTCTTAAGAACTTTGCTCTTGCATTGCAAATAAGTTATTTATGCGGTTTGAACCTATGATCTGATGCAGATGCGCACACAAGCATGGGCTGCTGCTGCAGTTGTCGTCAGGAGCCAAGGAAAAGGGGAAGATGGGGATTGGGCAGGGAAGGGGAGTTCAGCAGAGAGAGAGATCGAGAGCGAGAGAGAGAGAGAGGGAGAGGGAGTAGAGAGGGAAACAGAGCAAGACGAAAGTCAGGAGAAAGACTAAGTACATTGCCTGCCAACAGAAGCATGAACAGTAATGGGCTATATACACTCATGGCCCAGCAAGGCAACAGATTGTCCTATGCAGAAGCAGTTCAGAAACCGAAAATAACAGAAGCAAAACCAAACATGTGCAGTACCAGAAAAGAAAATAGCGTGTGTGCAGGGAAGGGGCATAGCAGAAATAATGTGCAGGGGCAGGGAGGCCCAAAAGAAAAAACTAAATATAATCTCCAAATTTAGGAGAGAGCTGGATTGCCTGAGTGCTTCTTCGTCTGACGGTGGTCAGGTGATGAGGTACCACGGCTTTCGAGGATGAATTAATGAGCCCCGTAACATGATCTCAAAGTTACAATGGACTAGCCTTACCATTGTGTCGAAAACTCACCATTGGGAAAGAAACAATGATGTGAATGGAAGTCTGTAAGATAGCAAGTTCAATTTCTAAATGTTCTTAATGCACTTTAACTCCTTCAATCAGTAAGTAGAATAATCTTTAATTTCATTTACTCACTTCCAACCCCAGACCAAAAAGTGAAGAAGGAAAAAACCAAATGTAAGACTATCATAGAATATCATTGCAGAAAATACCACACAAGGCATGACTTAGAATGCCATAAAAAAATATTCAAGAAGCGACAAATAATCTGTCATCATGAACCCTAGAATGGTCAGGAGAAAAAAACGAAAAAAAGATGGAACAATCAAAATATTGCATACCAGCGCCTAAAGCACTTCACAATTACAAGAAAACAGCTATCAAACTTACAAGTGATAATTGACTTGGAGATTCATCTTTTGACATGATGTTAGCATTCCAAATGTTCAGCTTTTCCAATAAAGGCAACAAATTCTGTCCAGGGAGAGTGAGCCGAAGTCTCATTGGAGACCTCTTAATAGGGAAGTGCTTTTGAAGCTCGTGAATGACATCAAGTGCCTGTGTAGATTGAAGAATTAACAAACACTCAGATCCAAAAGCAAAATTTAGTAAATCTGCTACCAAAGTCTGACTGAAAACAGCTAAATCTTGACAGTATTGAAGAAAAGAATATACATAGACAAAGCTATCAACTCCACCCCTTCATAACCCAAAATGAAAGCCCAAAAAGAAGAAAGAAGTAGAAGACGAAAAAGACAAAAGGAATGTCAAAAAACAAAAATATGAATTTGAGACCCTTTATCACATGCATGATAACCCAAACTAAATTGAGAAGAGTAATCAAAGTCTGTCAGTAGCAAAATCAAACCAACACTGCTGACCTGCTTCTTTGAGCTGCTATTTGGATCAACAGCAAAATGAATTTCACGCATTAAACGTTCAATCATGCTAATAGTATAGGGCCGTTGAGTTTCAACATTAATTGTCTTCTGCATGACAATAGTAGCAATGTCTCGAAACTGACTTGACAACTGAGACTCCCTTTCTTTACCAGCAACTTGAAGCTCTCCTTTGTCCAAAATCTGATCAATAAATAGATCAGCACAATTTATAAAAGTAACTTGTAAAACCACCAGAACATGAAGAAGGTAAAGGAATATTTGTCCACCTCCAAACAGATTGTTGTCTGATTATCAGTCCCAAAGGCAGCTACCAAGTCCTTAGACTTTGACAGGATTCCTTTTGACACATTAGAATAAACAATATGTGACTGCAGCACTTCATCCAAATCTTTTTCCCTGTTTCACAATGTCCCAAAGAAGTCAAATCAAACATATATCAACACACGTTCAAGTTTTCTTGAAAATCCTGGTAAAAATGGCGATCAATTGCACCATCCCGCATCATAAGGAAATATAATACATAAACAGTCTTATACGGTAGAACCGAGACGCTATTTCCATTTTGAAAGAGTGATCTCTCGGTCAAGCAACCAACGCCAACCTCCTGGTAAAATCATAAACTGACATGCTGATTACAGCCTACCAATAATGCTGCACTCTGTCATGGACATAATCTTTTGCCCCTAATCTAGGAGCAGCATTCCACAGGAGCTAATAATTGTAAATATGAGCTTTCATTGACAAGGAAATAGTAGTTCTTTATAATTATCTGAGTTTGCAATCTGAATTTGAACGTAGTCATCTTCAGACATTCAGAGGAAAAATTCCCAGTCGGGTAGAAGTTCAGCAAAAGATAGAGAAACTAAAATGATCCTACCTTTACTGCAAAAGAAAATGAAAAAAAAAATCTATATTCCCAACTATTTAACCTTAAAAAAACAACAGATATGAGAGTCGCGAATTTAACCTCACAAGATTGTCAAGCAAGAACACAGACAAATGAAGAAAAGACAGCAAGAAAACAGATGAAAAGGAGAATTGAAAGAGTGGAACTAACACTCCAGAGCGCCAGGAGAGAACTTTGTTCTTGTAGCAAGCGATTTCGAAGCGAATTCCATGCTTCTTTAGCCGAACTACGGCGACGTTCGTCAGTCTCTTCTGACCTATCGGCTGCACCAGCGTCTTCGACATCTCTTCCTTCCCTCTCTTTATTCCCTATCTCCCCCCTAATTTCGCACCAGTGAATGTTTACTTTCTTTCTTTCTCGCACCTCCTCTTCTGGGTTAGCAACCAAACCCTCGCCACTCTGCGTCCGCTGGCAATCGAGACCTTTGTGTGTGAGAGCAGCAATCAAAATTGACGAAGAGGTTGCCAGTAGAGAGAGACCGAGACAGAAAGATCGCAAATTTTTTTCAGTAGTGATACTGGTATGAATTTTGGGCAATGCGAAAACCAGCAAAAGTGGCGTAGGGCGTAGGAGACGGGACTAGTTGCGATTTGCCAGTTTTAAGCTCCTCCTCATCTTAATATTTAATCCCATTTAATTTTATTTAAATGAAGTATTTTAATCTCTAATTTTTTTATTCTAAATAATATAGTTTTAATCATTTAAAATTATCAAAAAATTCAAATTTGATACATATCAGATATTTAAATTATCGCACAAATTAAAAAATCAAATTATTACTCTGTTAGTCCGAAGAATAGTGAGTCAGATTTTCGTGATTATAAATCTTAATCCTGTATGCCATAATAAAAAAAATAAACAATAAGAGATATATAAGATTTGTTTCCCCGATATATCTTCTAACGCTCAAATTAATAATCTTTTTTAAAAATACTAAAAGATGTGAAAAGAGATGAAAAGTTTATAAAATGATGAGGATGAGTGTGAGTTGGGATGGTATGACTCCATTCGAATGCACTTTTTGTTTGTATGTCTTTTTAGGATTACTGTTTTCTCTTTTTTTTTTCTCTTATTTGATTTGGGAGGAGTTAGATTTATTGTTAAGACTCTAACCGTCCGATAAGTCCTAAAATCATTGCATATGCTAAAAAAACGTTTTTATGATAGCGGGTGTTGGGGTTAATTTTAGAGTGTAACAGCCCTCTGAATTAATGAGGAACTGTTTGGTCGTTCATGTGGGAACTGTTCAAGTCATTTTTGAATTGGATGATTTTTCTGGTGTATTATTATCTTTCGATTAATAGTAACCATTCATTAGGGTTGAATGCCCTGTTTGATACTTTGTAAAACCGTTACTCGATTGACCCGTTTAACTTTAATATTTTTACATTTTGGTAGTTAACATTTGAGCCCTACTTTAATTTTAGATGGGCTAGTTGATTTTGGATAGTACCTGATGCGTCTTTGGATCCGAATTTTAAACAGATTTGAGCTGTTCCGCTTGTCTGGTTCCAACTCCGTTCATCGAATTTGGATCATACACACCATTAAAACGAACAAAAGGTCAGTGTGTCAGCGGGAAGTTATCCCACTGAAAATACTCCGACGCTTAATTCAGTAAACAGCCTTTGAAATCTGGGAAGGTAACTGAAAATGAGAATTGAGAAGGAGAGTGTAAGAGTGCGTGGGTTTCTAGATGAAAGAGAGGCAACGCCGTCTCTTGAATCTGGACGGTGGTGAAGACAGTAGGCGTCTGTCAACAAGAAGAGTGCCTGTATGCCTTTGATTTGTGTTCTTTCTCTAAGTGTGTTCAGAGAGAGAGAGAGAGTACGAAATCATCCCAGAATGCGTAGTCGAAAGCGTATGATTTTTCGTGTAGCAGAGAGTCATATGTCTGCATAGTTGAGAGTGTAGTAGTAGGCGTAGTAGAAGGCGTGCCCTGAGTGAGGACCCTAGGTCTCATTTTAATGGTGGCAGGTTGATCTTCCTTAGTTTAAAGGTGTGATCCCCTGCTCCATGTTTAGGCGGCCTTCCTTATGAGGAAGATATGAGTTGCCTAATCAATTGGGATTACTTCCTTCTCTAGCGGGTAGCGGTTTTCTAAATTTCTTGCCTTCCTTTCGTGTATATTACCATTGGAAGGCTCCAATTAACAGGAATTGGAAAGATCTGGCACCTTCCTTATGAAAAATGTGCTGATCTTGTCAATGTCCTTTTTTGGAGTTGGTTGGATTTATGGAATGAGCAAAGTTAGGAAAAGGGCCGTTGCTAACCGCCTGCTGGAGCGTGAGCCCAAGTGGGCCAATCCCGTGAAAAGCCTTTTTATTTTGGGCATGTTGTTATAGTGATTCTGGTCAATGCACGGATTGACCGTCCTGAGCACAAGTTGGCCGCCCGCCTGTGCCTTAGTCGGTCAACGTTGGCGTTGACCGTCGGGTGCCCATTTGGGCCTTTCAGGATTTGGGCCTTCTCTGACTATTGGACCAACTTAACTACAGTATACCCGTCACTAGCCCCCCATGTCGGTGGCCAGAATTCTGGCCTTCGGCATGTTCATGATGGGGTGTTCCTCATTGTCCTTTGCTGCTTGAAAATTCTAGAGAACTCCACGAAAGGGTGAGACATTGACCGAATCTGTTGACCGTCCTAATCAGATTCCGGGAAGAAAAGTTGACCGAATCTGTCGACCGTCTTTGGTCAGATCCGGAGAAGAAAGTTGATTGGATCTGTTGACTGTCTTTGGTCAAATTCAAAGAAGAAAGTTGACTGGATCTGTTGATTGTCTTTGGTCAGATCCGGAGAAGAGAGTCAATCGGATCTGTTGACCGTCTTTGGTCAAATCCAAAGAAGAAAGTTGACCGGGTCTGTTGGCCATCTTTGGCCAGATTCCGGAGAACTTTATATGAGCCATGAGTGACGCATGGTCATTAGCCGGCCTGTCAGGTTAAAAATGGACACGTGTCTTCACACGGTTGAATCACTATCTCAGCCATTAATGCGTTAGAAGATTTGTTCAAAAGAGGTCCATTTGGGATGCGACATGTGGCAGGAATAATGGCGTGCCTTCTCGAGGAGGTTTAAGGCGTTCATACTCACCCGTTAAGTTTCCCTCCTTCACACTTAGTATTTTTTCACGCCTTTTGCTCTGCTTCCTCGTCTTTAACCTGTTTTCCAGTCTTCCTTCTACAATTCCAAAAAAATCTAACATTCCTGCAAGTATGACTTCGAATTCTGTTGCTGACATTCCCTCTGTTCTTCGAGAGGGTAACATAAAAGAGCTATGCATAGACTTTAACATCCCAAAGGACATTGCGTGGAGGGTTCCGGAGAAGAATGACAGAGCCTTTGCACCGCCGACGGGACACGTGACCATATAGGAGGCCCACCTGAGGAGCGGCCTTCATCTTCCTCTCCCAGATGATTTATAGTCGATCCTTTAGGCCTTGGGAGTCCCCATCGCACGGCTTCACGCCAATACCATATGGTATTTGTGTACTTTCTGTATCTTTCTCCGTAAGCATTCTTGGCGGTTACTATGCCAATGGTACATTGACTGTTTAAGATCAACTAGGGTGGAGAGTGGGTCTCCTTAGTTCCATGCAGTGGCCTGAAGGTTAATACCACCATCTACAACTCGCTGAGGAACTGAAAAAATCAGTTCTTCTTCGTGAGCATGAGCAAGACCTAGCCTCTTGTCAAGGATTGGGGCCAGGTGCCTGATGTTTACACTGGGACGCCGTCGGAGGTTGAGACAGTGTCCCTTGAGTGGCTAAGGAAGTTGGTCAAGACCCACATCTCTGATTTTAAGAGAGAAGTCTTGGTTTCCCGGGTCAATACCAAGAAGGTGAATTGGGGTCCGCCCTCTCCCGTCCAAAAGTTCAAGGCACCGCCGCCGACGGTTATGATGCGACCAGAGGACTCCAAGGGCTTGCTCATCCATCCCCGTCCGACTAACGACGACCTCATCAGCCCAAGGCCCAAGAGGATGGCTGTGGAGATGCCCTCCTCATCGTCTTCTGGGCCAGACTACATCGCTGCTAGGATTTGCAGTGGTCCCAGCAGCGCCATCGGGATGAAGAAGACGTTTGAGGACCTGCCAAACACTGAGGCTAGTGGCATCATACTGGCGCAACCTGCGCCACAGGTGGTTCTTCGAGCGGCGCCGACAGAGATTTTACCGAAGCCAGCCTGCGAGCCTCTGGTGGAAGCGTAGGAGCCGTCAGTCGGTTCACCAGCCACGGAGCTATTGGTTGAGCAGCCAGTGATTGACCTTGATCCTCCTGCGGTTACAGTGGAGGCCGTCGCTGGGAAGCCTGCTGCCGCCACAGACGACATTAATGAGGGGCTCCTGGAGGATATCCTGGAGGAGGCTGCCGCCAGCTCCGCTCGTGAGGGCATCGCTTCCAGCCTGCCGCTGCTGAAGCCAGACTTGGAGGCTAGGCCTGATAGGCTCGCACAGAGAGTCTGGGAGGTATAATTTTCTGTGACGCTTTCTGCACAACTTCTCCTTTAAAGTCTTTGACTTGCTTTATCATTTGGTGCAAAAGGAGAAAGTGTTGGATGCTGTGGCGAAGGCGATTGACCAGCAGGATCGGGTGATCTCTGACAGGGAGGCAGAGATCGCCTGGTTGGACGTGAAGCTCGTGGCTTCGAGGGCGGCGCATCGATTGGATGCTGCCGCCTTGCAGACTATTCTGGCTAACACGGAAGCCGATAACGCCAACCTAAAAGAAGAGAATGCTCGGCTGCAGAAGGAGAACGAGCTGATTACGGGGCGCCTTAGCCAACTTAGCGGGTAGCTAACAGAGTTGGAGAACCACCTGAGTCTCCGAATACGACCCCAAGAGATTAAGCAACTGATGTGGTCGCGAATGTGGAAATGGGTCAATATGTGTCGGCGTATCGCCCGGTTTATTGACCCTAACTTTCCAATGGACCTACTTAATATGTCAAACAGGTCCGCCTAGACCCATGAAAGTCTCGTGAGGGATCCGCGAGACGGTCAAGCGTCGCCTCCGCCGCCTCCCTTGCCTTTTGTCGATTTTGGTCTTCCCTTTTTACTTATATCATATATAATGTAATACATTTGATAGTAATAAAATGAGAATTCTCTCACTTTGTATCTTTTTCTTTTTATTTCTTTAGGTTCATATATTTGCTGTACTGAACGGCCAACTCAGTTGGCTGGCGGCCATTGCATTACTGCCAAAGGAGTAAAATCCTTAGGTTTTTTTTATAGGCGGCTGTGTATATGTTAGCTGGCCTAGTAGTGGCGGCTTGTGAGTAAAGCCTGGTGGCGCCACCCAAGTCGCTGCCCAAGTGTTGACTTAGGCAGCCAACCTTGGAGAAGACTTTTTCTCCATTCGACCATCGTTGACTGATCACGCTATCTCCTCATGAAGGAGGTCGTTGCGTGTGCTGCGCTAGCCCCCTAAGATTTTGACCGCTAACAGGCCACTTGGATGACCAAGGTTTAGATTGGACCACCTATAGGCCGCCTGGATACTAGGGTTTAATACGACTGCTAATAGGCAGCTCAAATGATTGAGGTTCATATTAGACCACTTATGAGCCATTGGATAACCAAGGTTTAAATATGACAGCTAATGGGTCGTTCGGATGACTGAAGTTCATATTCGACCTGTTATGAGCCACCTGGATGACCAGGGTCTAATAACGAGAGGGTGAAGACCCTCCCGACTTAGGGGCAGTCTTGGTCGGGTAAACTTGCAAGGCAAACACGTATATATATATATATGCACACAGAAAAGGGAAGGCAGTATGCTAAGGAAACACTTATTTTGACAAATTGAAACAAGCACGCGAATGCGTGCACTTAATAATGCAAGTACATACCTGGGTCACTTATTGGAAGTAGTGCTTGAGGTGGATCGCATTCCACGTTCATGGGACTAACTTTTCGTCTTGGTTTCAGAGTTTGTACGCTTCGTTTCACAGGACGGTGGAGACTAGGAAAGGTCATTCCCAATTAGAGGAGAGCTTGTTGCGGTCGGCCAGTTTGCCTGTGGTCTCGATGCCTCGTAGGACTAGGTCCCCAATATCGAATTGTCACGCCTTTTCCTTTTTGTTGTAGTATCGGATAATTTGATGTTGATAGGCCGCTGTCTGTATTCTGGCTGCGTCACGGGCTTCCTCCAACAAGTTTAGGTGTTCACTAATTTTCTAAGAGTTACCTTGTAGGTCAACGATTCCACCCTAAGACTTGGAATCCCGATTTCGATCGAGATTACCGCTTCAGTCCCGTAACATAGAATGAATGGTATCTTGCGCATTGGTTCCTTTAGGGTTGTTCAGTAAGACCAAAGAATTGATGGGAGCTCGTCTACCTAGGAGCCCCCTGCGTTTTCCAACTTGGTCTTTAACCCGTGGAGTAACGTTCGGTTCGTAACCTCCACCTATCCATTCGCTTGAAGGTATGTCACCGAAGTGTGGACCAGCTTGATACCAAGGTTGGCGCAATACTTGGTGAAGCATTTTTTTTGAGAATTGGGTCTCGTTGTCAGTCACGATGACCTCTGGGATGCCAAATTTGCAAATAATGTTATGGCGAAGGAATTTAAGAGCGTTGTACTCTATAATTTTTGCTAGTGGGATGGCCTCAACCCACTTGGTGAAATAGTTGATGCCCACGATGATGAATTTTCTTTGCCCCATGGCAATGGGAAATGGGTCGAGAATATCGAGCCCCCTTTGCGCGAAGGGCCAAGGGGCCTGAAATATCTTCAGGTCAGCGGATGGCTGGTGGTGAAGGTTACTGTGAAGCTGGCAACTTTCACACTTCTTTACAAATTCGAGCACGTCCTTTTTTCATCGACGGCCAGTAGTAGCCCTGCCGCATGATCTTGAAGGCTAAGTTTTTTCCACCAACATGTGCTCCACAAATCCCAATGTGTACTTCGCCCAAGGCATAGTCAACTTCTTCGGAAGTTAGGCATCGGAGGTATGGGGTTGAGTAACCATAGCGATATAGCCGGCCATCAACCACAGTATACCAGTTGGTTGCCTTTTTTATTCGCCTAGCCTTCTCTACGTCTTCTAGCAACGATCCGTCAGCCAGATAGCTAAGGTACTGTGTCATCCAGTTTTTCACTTTGGAAATCTACATCGCCTTCTACTTCACTATGCTGGGAGCGTTCAAAATCTCCCTCATGTCCCTCGAGTACTGTTCTGGATTTTCTACTGCAGCGGCTTTAGCCAACTGGTCTGCCTTATAGTTTTCAGTTCTGAGAACATGAACCAGGATTAGTTTGTTGAAACCCTGGGCGGCCTCCATTGCCTTTGCCAAGTACTTGGCCAGGTGAGGGTTGTTTACCTTGAAGTTTCCGTTAACCAAGTTAACGATTAGTTCGGAGTCGCTATAGACCGCCAACCTCTTGGCAGAGCACTCTTTTGCTAATCATAATCTGGCTAATAAGACTTCATATTCGGCAACGTTATTGGTTGCCAAAAAATCGAGTATGAGGGAATACTTCACCTCAAACCCTTCTAGGGTCGTGAGGACTACTCCAGCGCCATTGCCGGTGTCCGTAGGCGATTCATCTACGTGGAGTACCCATTCTGAAACTCCGTCAAGTTATACTGCGCTTTCTGCAAGCTGTTCTTCGAGAACCGGGGTCGTGGTCTCAACAATAAAGCCGGCCAGAGCCTACGCTTTTACAGCAAGTCTAGGTCGAAATGTGATGTCCAACTCGCCCAACTCGATAGCCCACTTTACCAGCCATCCAAAAACGTTGGGTTTCTGGAGTAGACTTTTCAGAGGCTAGTCAGTGAGGATCACTACGCGGCGCGCCTGAATGTATGGCCTTAACTTCCGCGTAAAGAATACAAGTGCTAAGGCCAGCTTTTCTGCACGTGAGTAGCGTGTCTTTGGGCCGATCAATGTTTTACTCACGTAGTAGGTCGGCCGTTAGATGTCGGAGTCCTGGTGTACGAGGACGAAACTGAGGGATACCTCCGACACCGCCAGGTAGAGATACAGCTTTTCTCCACCCTTGGGCGACACCAGTAGTGGCGGGCTGGCCAAATGCTGCTTCAATTCATCGAAGGCTGTCTGGCAGTCTGCTATCCATTGAAACCCATTGGATTTTATCCCTTTTAGGGACTTAAAGAAGGGCTGGTACTTGTCGCCAGACTTCGCGAGGAAGCGGGACAATGCTGCTAGCCGTCCAGTCAATCGCTGGACGTCCTTTACACTCCGCGAGGGAGCCATGTCTGCGATGACCTTAATCTTCTCTGGGTTTGCCTCAATCCCCTGTTGGGAGACGATGAAACCCAAGAATTTACCAGAGGCTACCCCAAAGACACACTTAGCCCGGTTCAGCTTCATATGATGTTTGCGGAGCACCTCAAACGATTCTGTCAGGTCGCGGATGTGATCATCGGTGACTCTACTCTTGACGAGCATGTCGTCGACATAGACCTCCATGTTACGACCGATCTGTTTTTCAAACATCTTGTTAACCAGTTGTTGATAGGTTGCTCCAACGTTTTTCAATCCGAAGGGCATTACTTTATAGTAGTAGGTACCCTGATCCGTCATGAATAAGGTGCGCTCATTGTCTTCTAAACTCATCTGGATCTGGTTGTAACCCGAATAGGCATCCATGAAGTTTAGCAGCTCATGTCCGGCCGTCGAGTCAACCAGCAGGTCGATCTTGGGCAAGAGAAAGCTGTCCTTTGGGCAGGCTTTGTTAACGTCGGTGAAATCGACGCACATCCGTCATTTTTCATTACTCTTCTTCACCAAGACGATGTTAGAGAGCCAATCCGGGTAGTGGACTTTTCTAATAAATCCTGCGTCCAACAGTTTCTTCACCTCCTCTCGAATGGCAATCAACTTTTCTACAGAATGGTTCCTCCGCTTCTGCCTAACGGGCTTTCGGCCAAGATCAATCCCCAACTTGTGGACCATCACCTCAGCCGGAACCTCAAGCATGTCTGCTGGAGTCCACGTAAAAATATTAGCGTTCCGTTGCAGGAACGCGATCAATTCATTGTGTAGTGTTTCGGCGAGTGAGCTGCCGATTTGTACACACCTTTTCGGTTCCTCTGGGTTCAGTGGGACTAGATTTGTAGTTTCGTCGGATTGCGCTTGTTTCAGGGTTGTCTTATCTCGATGATCGAGTTTTTTAACCGTTCTAATGTTGCCGCTAGGGGCAATTTGAGACATGTAACATGTCTGCCCAATAACTTGGTCGCCTAACACCTCTCCTACACCGTAAGGAGTTGGAAACTTCATCTTGAGGTGTGAAATCGAGGTGACTGTCCCAAACACTGTTAAGCACGGTCTGCCTAGTATAGCGTTATAAACAGAGGGCAGGTCGACCACCAAGAAGGTGAGCATACGACTCACTATTTTTGGATATGTGCCCAGAGTGACCTCCAGTTGGATTGTCTCTTGGACGGGCATTAGCTCGTTATCAAGACCATACAATGGGCCCTCCGCAGGTTTTAATTGGTTCTTTTTTAAGCCTAGTTTAAAGAATGCATCCAAGTAAAGTAAGTCCTTTGAACTATCATTATCAATAAACACTCGTTTTAGCTAGTAGTCAACACTACCGTCTGAAACGAGCGCGGATACAACAAGGGGGTCAGTATGGGGGGACATTACATGGGTCAAGTCATGATCACTGAAGCTAATCGCGTTGTCTGCCGTGCACTACTTCTTCCTTCCAGTCTACTACTCCTTGTTGTCAGTTGGGTTTTTAGCAGATCAAATGATGACCATATTGACCACCTCTGCCACAACCTGGTTTCGGGGAGGAGGCAGCTCCTACCCTTCTCCGCCGGCTGCTCTAGAACTCTGCCCAAGGCTATTGACAAACTTGGTGAGGTGGCCCCTGTGAATCAACTCCTCTATCTCCCTCTGCAATGTCTTGCAGTCTTCAGTAGAATGTCTAGCAAAGCGCTAAAAATTACAATATTTCGACTGGTTTCCGGTGTCTTTCTTTAGTGGTTTTGGCCACTTCAAAAATTTCTCTTCGCGGATCTGCATAAGGACATTTAAGTGCGTGTCCGTCAAGGGCGTAAAGCTGATGGGCCCGTAATCTCTGCATTCTGACGGCCCAGTTCTATGCTACTTTCAGCGGGAGTGATCACTGCCGTTTTATTTTCTTTTTCCCTCTCCAGGGAATGAGCGAGGCTGGTCTACTCGTTCTAGGCATTTTGCTTCGTTGGCTTCCTCTGCCGTTGTGTAAGCCTGGGTGATTGACTCCACCTCTCGAAAGGTTTGGAAATTCTTGTGGGCCAAGTGCTTGAAGAAGTCCCCGTAGGTTAGCGCGGAGATGAAACTGCCCAACTTTATCTCTTTCGTGATCCGGGGAATTCGTCTGACCTCTGCCACAAAACGGCCCAGAAATCTCCGCGGGTTCTCTCCTAACTTCTGCTTGATGTGGGAGAGGTGTCATGGCTGCTTCTCTTCCCGTCGGCTCGAGGCATCCTGAGCCAGGAAGAGATCTGTGAGCTCCCGAAAGCTGCTGATGGAGCCTGAAGGGAGGTGATGAAACCAGATGTGGGCATCTCCCTTTAGCGTGAGCGGGAAGCAACAGTACATCGCTGAGTTTTCCAACCCTTGTAAACTCAAATGGGTACGAAAGTGATTCAAATAGTTAACTAGATCACTGCTTCCATCGTATGAGTCAAGGGAAGATATCTTGAATTTGGTGGGCAGTGGATGATTTAGGATCTCCGTTGTGAAGGGAGATCTGACAAGATTAATAGCGTGCTCATCGTCCTTGAATACGCGGTTCTAAATCTTATCCACCCGTGGATCTGCGCGAGCAGTGTTGGCAGATCTCTTAGTGTTGAGGTAAGCCCTCAACTCTATTTTGTCCCCGGAGGGTCTAGTAGCTGGCCGGCTACTGCCTCCAGTGGACCTAACAGTCTTGGAGACTCCCTCCTGTAATGAGTTTTCATTCTTCACCCGCAAGTATCAGGGATTTCTTCTTTCTGGACTTTCTCCCGACGTTGTGCTCCCAGAGCGCTCTTCAGGCCTGTTCTGGCCTGGAGTGCGCGAAGAGACTGGGATCTGATCATTTGCCAGCCTCCTAGGCCTTTTAGCCGGCTTCTTTTTCCTCGGGCCACCTGTTTTGGTGGCCAGCGCAGGGACGACTGCGGGCGGAGCCCCTTGCTGTGGCTACTTTTGCCGAGAGCAGAGTATTTAGAGTAAATAGTTGTTGGTCTGCATCTGCTCCATCAGTCGTTGAAAGAAAGGTGCAGAGACCTCGCCTGTCGTTTCGTTGACCAGGGTTCCAGCAGTGTAGTCCTGGTCGGGAGAAGTGGCGTCTCTAGCAGGATCGCTAGCTTGGGCTCTCGTATTCACCATTACGGATGAGTATGGCAGTGAAAAGAGAGTGTTCTAGGGGAGTGTGGTTAGCTTTTCGTAAGCACTTCCCACGGACGGTGCCAATGATGCGTACTTAGATCCGAATTTTGAACAGATTCAAGCTAATCTGCTTGTCTGGTTTCGACTCCGTTCACCGAGTTTGGATCCTGCACACCACTAAAATGAATAAGAGGTCAGTGTGTCGACGAAAAGTTATCTCACTGAAAATATTCTGACGTTCAAGTCAGTAAACAACCTTTAAAATCTGGAAAGGTAACTAAAAATGAGAATTGAGAGAGTGTGTGTAAGAGTGTGTGGATTTCCAGATGAAAGGGAGGCAATGCCGTCTCTTGAATCTAGACGGTGGGTGAAGGCAGTAGGCGTCTGTCAACAAGAAGAGTGCCTGTATGCCTTTGGTTTGTATTCTTACTCTCAATACGTTCACATAGAGAGAGAGAGTACGAAATCGTTCCGGAATGCGTAGTTGAAAGCGTATGATTTTTCGTATAGCAGAGAGTTGCATATCTACGTAGTTGAGAGTGTAGTAGTAGGCGTAATAGAAGGTGTGCCCTAAGTAAGGACTCTAGGTCTCATTTGAATGACGGCAGGGTGATCTTCCTTGGTTGGAAGGTGTGATCCCTTTAATTATACTTACCAAATCTTCCAATAATTATACTTACCATCCTTTTTAATTGCATAATTGAAAAATAAGTGTTAAAACAACAAGCCAAATTAAAATTTTACAAGGTCTATTTGGTTCACAGAATTTGAATTAAAATTAAAACTAAAATTAACATTGATGCTTTCCTAAATTCAAATTGTTAAACAGATTAGGGAGCTACTTGATCTCTCCTGACGGATTGAATCGGAGCCGGTTTGATCCTCGATACTCCTAACCTGGATCCTGTATAACATAACAAGAGGTCAGATGATGATTAAAACTCGCTCCATGATATATTCTTCAACACTTAAATCATGAATCTTTCTATGATGAAAGAAAAATAGAGAAATAAAGTATACATGCGAAGATGCACGTATTAGAGAATTGAGTGTAGTTTGGAGGACTCGACTCCTGTGGGTGCGCACAGCGTAGGTGTGGCAAACAGAGGAGCAGGAAGTTGTAGGTAGAGCAGCTCGTCAGGAGGTGCACTTGGTAAAAGTGGCTAACTATGATGTTTTTTTCAATAGAATGGATGGGAGTGCGGTTGGGTGCTTTTAAAATATAGAAGCGTTAGGAGCTCTTTTTTATTAGTCTCCCCTTCTCTGTAGGAATAAAGGGATTCATATAGAGCTGGAGTCGGTGCGCCTTCACCAGAATTTCACGGCTAACGTCAGTAGCCTTAGGCTAGACTGCTCGTGCCATCTCATTGGGCTTGCATGAGGCAATCCTAGTAATCATGGCTTCCATGGGGCCGGCAGAGGGCTGGGTTCACCTTCTTGGGACGATGCACTGTGATGGCAGATTTATCACTAACATTTCTCATGTCATCAGGACAGCTGGCATGACTGTGCTGGGCAGGTGTCATCTTACACCATAGGGATTGCTAGCAATTTGTGTAGAAGGGGTTATCATAGGCCTGCACCACATGCCGCTTGATCGCATGATCTTGATAGAATAGTTTCAGGTCAACCTGCATGCCCACTTGTATAGCTGTTTGAGCCTTCGGGTTGGTGACTTGCACGATTGGCCACTGCTGACTGGGCCCTTCTTCTACCATCACTATGCTTCCAAGACCATGTCTCGAATGCATGCTAGTTCGACCATGAGTTGGGTTGTCCCTGGATCTGCTACACCTATTATTAGCCCCTCATGCCGAGAGGCCTGTCTCGTTAACTCTCGGCATATTCATTGATAGGACGCCATTGCTTGCATGTTCCTTCCCTAGGCATCTTGTGGATCCCCCATGCAGTGAAGCAAGATTCGATTTGCCATCTCCGGTGTGGTTTGCAGTGATTCATTAAATTCAGTGGCATGCAAGCACTAGTACCGCTTCTCGTTTGATGCCATTTTCCTCCCTTCCCGACTATAACTGGAGTGACCTCCTCGCTTGGCTCCACAAACTGCCTTTACCAGTCAAGCGGTGTGTAACTTTGGATCCGGCATGGAGCCTGCGCAATCGTTAGTTGAAGCGGGGGAGGGGGGGAAGTCATTTGAGGCAGTGGGTGTGGTTGCGTCCAAAATCTCAGTTGGTTCCCTTCTCTCTAATGGGAAGCCCCGTCACTTTCTAGCAATCTCATATGTTCTTAGTAGCCAAGAGGCCTAAATGCTGCTCTTTGCCATGTGGTTTTCGATGTCTTAGAGTGTTAACAATCCCATTGACGAGGGTTGGTCTTGAGTGCTTGGGCGGGTTGGGTGAATTTTCCATTGTTTTGAGGCCACCTACTCACCTTACCTCGGGGGTCGAAGTGTTAGAGCCTTATTACCCAACATGATTGCTCTGGAGGATTGATGTGTCACAGCGCCCTAAGGCATGGGCACATGCTATGGTCACTATGAAGGGGCGCCCTTTGGGCTCTTCCTAAGACGTCACTTCATTACTAGGGTTTTATTTGTTATTTAAGAGTTAGCCCCCGATTGTTCTCACAACCGTTCCGTGCCTTTTGTTCCTTGAAATGCTCAACCCTCCCCCGATTTGTCTTTTCTTCTTTCCTTTATGGCGTCTCAAGGTGTCACTGCAATTTCGTTCATCCTTATTAATGAGGATGTGCTATCCTTGTACGGAAAATACAACAGACCTAAGGACATCCTGTATATCATCCCTGAAGTTGACAACACGGCCTGCGATCCTCTGTCAGGGTTCATCACTATCTACGAGGAACATTTAAAATTTGGGCTTTGTATTCCATTCGTGAAGGAGTTGAGCGAGATTCTAAGGGCACTTCGGATTCCCGTCTCCATCCAAACACACTTGGTATACTATTTCTTTGTGTGTCTTCTATCGCACCAAGGGGTTTTCCTTTGACGCCTGGGGTGTGGAGGTGATCTTCCATTTTCACCATGAGTTGAGCTAGATCTCCTTCACCCCCTGCTCCAGAAATAAGACTTGGGGGGTGGGGGGGAACCCTAACTCCATAAAAAATTAGAAGGACCGCCTGTTTTATTTAGTGGTTGGCCCAGAATGGAGCATCCTGAACAAGTGGAGCGAGCCCTACCATGTTTACAAGGGCAAAGCTCTGAAGGAGGCAGAACAGAGGACCATTTGGCTGACCAAGCTGGTGGGAGAGCATGCTGACGTGCATCTCACTGCTCACTGGACCTCCAGGGAGCAGCTGGTTGAAGTCAGATGGGAGATGAGAGTAGAGGAGGACGATTGAGAATTCCTCAAGACACCTCTTCGTCGGGCCAAAAGGAAACGGAAAGAGGCGACTCCCCGCGATCCATCAGATGAGCCGGCCGGTGGGGTCAAGCCATCTTCCCCCCTTGGTGTATTTTGGAGGAGGTGAGGAAAATCGAGGAAGTCCATGCGAGGCTGTCTTGTTCGTCCGTTGGAGAATCTTCCCACCTGGCGAGTGTTGATGAGCCAGGTTCACCCCCTGCGGGCGACAAGCCCCGATCATATCCTACGGTTGAAGCCGCCCGCTTGGAGGAAGGCGGTCCGGATGAGCCATTCGGCGGACAGGTTGCCAGTGGCCAAGGGGCCTCGGTGTCGCTCGGGAAGTTTGTTATTGTTGTTGAAGAGGCGCCACATGATGGCCTAATCACAAAGAAGCCGGCTGGATACGAGCTGGGAGCCGAGGCTGCTGGGGATGCAACATCTCCTTTGCCTGGAGGAGGGGTCTAGAAGAGTTTCCTGTCGGCCCTAGGGTTCCAGGGAACGTGTACCTCTTGCCCCTAATTCTGATCCCTGTTACTGTGCTAGAGCCATACGGGGGACCTTCATCAACCCCCCTGCCCAAAGCTCTGTTGGATTCACTCTCCGTGGAGGAATAGACCCCCATTGAGGTATGGGTCCCTCAACTCTTCGGTTTGACCTCATGTTGCTGATGTCTGATCACTTGATTGGCCCCTCTTTTTCCCTTCGTCTATTTTTTTGGTAGCCGCGTCGCAGCCCCCCCGGATCCGCCACGTGAGGCGCTACGGCTAATGAAAATTTGCTTACACCAATAGGAGGCCAAAGCTCGCCGTCGAGACGCTGAGATCTCCCACTCATCCCAAAGGGGCGTCAACTTAGGCGTGCTTGAAGAGATGGAGGACCGAATGAATACTGTTGCTGCCGAAGCATTGCGAAGCCAGGAGCGGGCCACCAAGCTTGCCCGAGAGTTGTTTGAGTCCCGAGCAAGATCTCAAGAACTTTTGGAAGAGAGAGCCCAGGCTTTGGGTCAGATCGTTTCACTCGAACAAACTCTCCAGGAAGGGGAGCGACTTTGTGGCAACCTTCGGAGTGAATGCGCTTGGCTTGGGGAGGCACTGAGGACTAGACCTAGCCCACATGAAGCTAGTCAGACATTGGATGTTAGGTTTTGGGACGATATCCTCCTTTGCCAGCAGATTGATTCCTTGGTAGTTCCAAATTTTCTCATCAGTCTCTTCCATCCACTGAACAAGAATGCTTAGCATCGATTCAAATTGCAGGACTTCTCAGAGGGAGGAGGGCCTTCTCAATCCTAGTACAACCTTCCTGCTCTGGCCGTTCGCGGCAGCAGCACTTTGTATTCCTTGGGCGGGCAGTGCATGTCACGTCCCGTAACCTAATTTTAATATTTACAATTAATCAATATTAATTAACTAAATAACCGTTAAAATATTTTTACACATGAACTTCATATTAATACCACGACCGATCACAAATAGAAAAATACACTATTATATATAGGATCCAAATACGTATCATGTCATAGTGTAACTCTGACACCGGCCCAAATAACACTACGTCAGGCCTTAAATACGGATTGATGCCTATGTAATACAATAATCAATATATAATCATCTATGGAATCAATAAAACATTTATAAATTTGATTGAACAGAATTAAAATCATCAACAACATCAAAACGACACTAAATCATGGATATACGATGTTCCAATTATAACATAAGACCACAGCGAATCTCAAACCGATACAACCTACTATTTAGACTTAAATATCACTTAAAATGCATCAAATTATATCATTTAACGCATTCTAAAACTGTCTGAATAATCGAAATATAAGTTAATATCATTTAAAATTATCTAATTAAATAAAATACAACATTAGACCTATTACCCGTCATCTAAATGCTGTCCAACCATAATATAATACAATTTAAAATCATCCAAAATTATTAAACGATAATAATCATCATCGATTTATTATTCTAAACTTTTTTTATTAGTTTGATCCTTCAATCCTGAATGCTTGAAAATGACTCGTGCATCTCATCTAAGGGAGTTAGTAAAAATAATAATGAGTGAGCCAAATATTCGGTAAGACATAATACATATCAAGAAACATGTATATTCTATATTTAAAAACATATCGGAGGGAATATGGATCATAATAGGATGCAATGACATAAAATATGAGCAGGAAAAACTTCGTGATACATTTTTGGATTTATTATCTTGTTTTTTCTTAGTATTAACCATCAAAACATACTTAAATCTTATTTTCTATAGGGATTAGGACTAATAAGTCTTACCAACCAAAGGAGCGGTCAATTGAAAGCTAGATTGTGTATATTTCTACACAATCAAAGGTCCTACACTCTTATTCAAGATCTAGAGGTGGACCATTTACATATAACTCTATAGATGGGGCAAAACGTCGCTTTTTAACCTGTGGTTTTATAGGTTCAGATATTGATTTTTCATTATAATATACTAAAGTATCCTATAATATATTATCCGCTAAATTAATATCATGGTCTAATATTTAACTTAGAAAAAATTATGCACTTTACTTTTTAATTTTTAGTTCTCATAATTGCAGAGTTTCCCTCGTAATTCTTTATTTTTTTTTTCTTTGATAAATTTTGACAAAATTCAATAAAACCAAGTAAAATCAGCAATGACTCATGTAGAGAAAAGTTTAGAACAATTAATACANAAATCTCCTATCAAATAAAAAAAATCAAAATTAAATAAGTCTCTGATGCGTCTTGGATTCAAGCTTTGAACAGATTTAAGTCAAGTTGGTTGTCTAAATCCAACTCCGTCCACTAAGTCTAGATCCCGCACACAACAACAAAGAGAGATCAGGTGACGGCAAAAGGTTGTCCTACCGTAAATACTCTGACGTTCAAATCAGCAAATAGCCTTCGAATTAAGAAGGTGAAAGTAAAGAATGCAAGCAAATGCAGAGAGTGTTTGAGATAGGCGAGTGCTCACGTCGAGAGAGACTTTGTTGGCTCGTGAAGAGCGCTGGCTCTAAGTATTGTGTTCGCTGATAACGTAGTGGCAAAGAGAGAGCATTTGCAGTCTGAAGGGTGTGAGCTTTTCTGCAGAGAGCTTCAGCGGCTAGTTTAAGCGTTTGAGCTTATTGTGGGTGAATGAAGGCGTACCTTGAAGTGAGAACTTCGTGGCCTTTTATAGGCGCTACTTTGGGCTGTCTTCCTTGTACAGAAGGGCTTGATTCCTGCATTTTGTTGGATTGCTGCCCTTTCCGGCGTGAAGCTTTTATAGCAGTAATAGTTACTGGACTGATTGCCTTCCTTCTGCGTTCTATAACCGTTAAGATTTCCAATAGACAGAAAAAGGATTCTAGCGCCTTCCTTTAGGGATGCGCGTTGAATCTGCTGATTACCGTTGCCATTGAGATTGCCTTCTGTGAAGGGCGCTAAATTAGGGGAAAAGACCGTTGTTGGTCAAGGATGATCGCGTGGGCCAAATTGGGCTTGGCCCACTCGAGGCCAGATCAGCAGACGGCCAACTAGTCATGCTTCCGATCAATGGAAACGTTGACCGTCTTGCATAATTTCGGTCAACGGAAGCATTGACCGTCTTGGACCCAAGCAGGCCTGCTTATTCTTGGGCTTCTCCTGGCACATTGGCCTTTCGACCGGTCAACGGCAAGTGTTGACCGTTCATGCGCTAATGAGCCGTTGTGGATTTGGATCGTTTCTCCTTCTTGGGCCAACCCACTAATGGCGTACCCATCACTAGCCCTCCATACTAGAGGCCTAAATGGCCTAGGACTCAGGCCTCCAGCATGTTCAAAATGGGACGCGAGTGGCTGGGTGACCTGCTTGAGGTGGCCCGGCGATGATTCTTAATTTGTTGATCATGTTGCGTACAGCTGTTAGCCGCAAAGTGAAGATCCTAAGAGTTGGCTGAGGAAGCATTGACCGGATTCGTTGACCTTCCAAACCAAAATCCAAAGAGTCTGCTTAAGGAAATGTTGACCGGATTCGTTGACCGTCCAAGCTAAAATCCAGAGAACTACTGAAGGAAGTGTTGACCAAATTTGTTGACCAAATTTGTTGACCGTCTGAGCCAAAATCCAGATAACTCCTAAGGAAGTGGGAGTTGAAATAACGCGCCATCATGCCGCCGACCTGCCAATCAAAAAGTTGGCCACGTGTCTGCATGCAGTGAATTTACGATCCCGACAATTAATGTGCCAGAGGATCTGATTCAACTGCACCCGCTCAGGAAATGACACGTATCAACAATGATGGGCGCACGTTTATGAGACGGTTCACCTTCTCCGACGTTCACACTCATTTATGTGGTCCGTCCATTACTTTTCAAACCTCCCATGCTTTCCTTCAACTTTCCTTCCTGAAAAATTCTAAGTGTTGTGCCAATTTCCTTCTCGCTTCCATTCCCATGGTTCCTTCTGTAATGGAAATCACTTCTATCCTCACACCCGGTGAGGTTAGAGAGTTATATGTAGAGTTCAACATTCCACATCGGATCGCCCCGGTGATGCCCGACGAGCTGGACAGAGCTTGCTTTCCTTCTGAGAGCTGCATCGCTGTTTGCGAGGTCCATCTGAAGAGTGGGTTTCGTCTCCCAGTTCCTCAGGAGCTGCTTGACATCCTTACTGCTCTCCAAGTGCCTGCCGTACGGCTTCATGCTAATGTCGTGCAATATCTTTCTTCTTTATACATTTTCATGCACCATCACTCCCGTATAATGATGGTAGATGCCGTCAGGGTGATGTTTCGCTTCACTCAGAGTGGAGACTGGATTTCTCTATCCCCTAAAGACCTTCCAATCAATCAGGCCATCTACGACTCTCTGAAGAATTGAAAAAATCACTTCTTTTTTGTCCATGTCGCTGAGACATGGCCCCTATCTTGGGACTAGGGCAAGGTTCCAAAGACCTTCACCGGGACACTAAAAAAGGCGAAGATCGCCACCATGGCAAGACCACTTGGTTTATTGAGAGAAGGCCAAGAGAGCACGTTGGGGACCTCCCTTTCCAGTCTAGAAGTTCAGGACTCCACCGCCGAAGGCCTCTCAGAGTAAAAGGAAGGCCGGAGCCATGATCGTTAGTGATGCTGGCGCACCTTCCCCTACTCCCACCAGCTCAAAACAAAAGAGGGCTGCAACGGTGGAGCCTTCTTCATCCTCCTCTGGGCCAGATTACGTGATAGCTGAGCGCTTTACAGGAGTGGGTAGCCGCTCAGGAGTCGAAGTTGAGCTGGCTCTAGAGGAGTACAATGCCATGTTAGGTGCCAGGGCGAGCAACGCCATTGTTTTGGCACAGCCTGCGTTGGCAGAGCTGGTGCTGGAACCGCAACATGAGTCAGAGGAGCTGGCTTTCGAGCCGTCGGCTAAGATGCTAGAGCTAGCTGGTGAGCCGCAAGCTGAGCCGCGGGAGCCATCTGCTGAGCCACCAGCTAAGCTGCTGGAGCTAGCTGGTGAGCCACGAGCTGAGTCACAGGAGCCATCTGTTGAGCCGCCAGCTGAGCTGTTGGAGCCAACTGTTGAGCCGCCAGTTGAGCTGTAGGAGCCAGCTGTTGAGCTGCCAGTTATGGAGCTGTAGACTGAGCTACAGGAGCCGATTTTGGAGCCGCACACTGCGCCGGAGGAGCCAGCCGCTGGAGAGCCTATTGAGTCGGAGGACTCTATGACGGAGTTGTTGGAGGAGTCTGCAACAGAGGCCACTATTGTGTCTGTTTAGGAGGTTGCTGTATCCCGTCCTCCGCCACTAGAGCCTAGGTCTTGCAGCAGGCCAGTGAGGCCGGAGCCCCAAGTCTGGTAGGTAAATCTTCGCAAGTCTCCTTTTCCCCTCCGTTGTTACTTGACGTGTTTGGTCTTTGCAAGAAGATAAAGTAATTGGCGCAGTTAGCAAGGTGTTGCGCCACAAAGGGACCTAGTGATCTCTGACCAGAATAAGGAGATTGCTTGGTTCAAGGAGGAGATGGAGTTGTACAGAGCGGAGTACCAGGATGACACAACTGTTCTCCAATCTGTGCTATCAAGTCTAGAAACGGAGAATGCCAAACTGAAAAAGGAGAATGTTCTGCTGAGAGAGGCTATGCTGCCAAGTTTGGAAGAGGAGAATGCCAAACTGAAAGAGAAGAACGTCCTACTGAGAGAAGAAAATGACCGGGCGGTGGGTTGTATTGATCAACTCGTAGGACAGATGACATCACTAGAGAACGAGTTGACTATTCGTATACATCCCCATGAGGTCTCCGATATGCTGGTGGCACGGTTGTGCGAAGGTATCAACCTTTGCCGGCACATTACATGGTTGGTTAATCCCAGCTTTCCAATGGAGTATCTTGACCCATCAAACCGTTCAGCTCAGCGTCACGAGAGCCTCGTGGGACAATCCCGGGGTGGTCAGGAGCCGCCACCTCCTCCTCCTAGGAGCTCTACTCCTCGGTAGATTTTGTACTCTTTGCTTTTTAAAATTATTGTAATTGTACATATTTAATCAATAAAATGGGTGTTTTACTGATGTTCTACGTTCTCGTCTTTGTCACCGTTTTTCAATTACTTGTCGCTGTGTTTGCAGGCCGACTCGGTCCGTTACATGCAAGTTAGTCGTCCGCCTTCCTTGATACATTTGTGGCACTCTCTGATGGACTTAAATCCTAGAGAAAACATCAGGGTGGACCATGTTGTCAGGTCAAGTCTCCTCTTCACTCATGAGTAGAGGCTTGATGGCGCTGCCCAAGTGTGAATCAGGCAACCGGCTTTTGAACGGAGCACTTTTGCTCCTGAAGACCATCGTTGACTGTCACGTTATCTCCTTGAACAGGAGGTTGTCACATGTGTTGTTTAAACTCCCTAAGATTTTGACTGTAAATGGGCCATTTAGATGACCAAGGTTTAAGATTTTGACTGTAAATGGGCCATTTAGATGATCAAGGTTTAATTTGACTGCTAATAGGCTGCCTGGATAACTAGAGTTTAATTACGACCACTTGTGGGCCGCCTAGATGATTAGGGTTTAGTTACGACCGCTCATAGGCCGCCTGGATGACCAGGGATTAGTTACAATCGCTTATGAGCCGCCTGGATGACCAGGGTTTAGTAATAAGCAGGTGAAGTCCCGCTCGACTTAGGGGCAGCCTAGGTCATATGACCCTGCAAGCAGACATACATACATATAGAAAAGAGAAAAGATACAGTGCAAATAAAAAAGAAAAAATATGTTTTTTTTATTAATGACAAATAATATGTGTGAGTATATATATGGATAACCTACCTGTACCCTTATTGGAAGTAGCACTTGAGGTAGATCGCGTTCCACATCTATAGAAGCAACTTGCCGTTTTGGGTCCGGAGTTTGTATGCTCCATTCCTCGAAACGGTAGAGACTAGGAAAGGGCTTTCCCAATTTAGGAAAAGTTTATTCCGATTGGCGGTCTTACCCGTAGCTTTAATGCTTTGCAAGACCAAGTCCCCAACTTCAAAGCGCCGCGCTTTTACCTTCTTGTTGTAATAGCGTGCGACTCATTGTTGGTAAGTCGTTGTCCGCAGTCTGACAGCGTCGCAAACTTCCTCTGACAAGTCTAGGTATTCTCGGATTTTCTGAAAGTTACCTTGCAGGTTAAAGACCTCGACCCTAAGACTTAGAAGCCCAATCTTAACCGGGATCACTACTTCAATCCCGTAGCAAAGACTGAAAGACGTCTCGCGAGTCGGTTCCTTTGGAGTCATCCGGTAAGACCATAGGACAGAAGACAGTTCGTTAACCCAGAAGCCCCTGCGTCCTCCAACTTGGTCTTCAGACCGTAGAGTAGCATGCTGTTTGTGACCTCCACCTGTCCATTGGCTTGTGAGTATGCCACCGAAGTGTGAACTAGTCTGATGTCTAAACTGGTACAATACTTGGTGAAGCGTTTCAGGGAGAATTGGGTTCCGTTATCAGTCACTATGACCTCGAGAATGCCAAATCTGCTGATTATGCTCTGGCGAACGAATTCTAAAACGTTGTGCTTGGTGATCTTGGCCAGCGGGGCAACTTAGACCACTTTGTGAAGTAATCGATACCCATGATGATAAATTTCCTTTACGCAGTAACAATGAAAAATGAGTCGAGAATATCGAACCCCCATTACGCGAAAGGCCAAGGAGCCTGAAGAGTCCTCAACTCAGCGGGTGGCTGATGGTGAAGATTACTGTGGAGCTGGCAATTCACACTTTTTCACGAAGTTGAGGGCATCTTACTTTATCGTTGGCTAGTAATATCCCTAGCGCATTATTTTGAATGGTAGGTTTTTTGCCACCAATGTGCAACCCGCAGATCCCAAGATGGACTTCGCTCAATGCATAGTCTGTCTCCTCAGGAGTTAAGCACTTGAGGTATGGAATCGAGTAGCCACGGTGATATTACCGTCCGTCGATTATGGTGTACCAGCCGGCCGTCTTCTTGACCCGCTTAACTTCATATGCGTTGTCTGGTAGTGTTCTGTCCACTAGGTATCTCTGGTAAAGGGTCGCTCAACTTTCTGTGTCGGAGATTTGCATTACTTCCTATTCCTCAATGCTGGGAGTGCTCGGGACCTCCCACATATCCCTCGAGTACTATTCTGGGTTTTCAGCCGCCGCTTCCCTGACAAGTTGGTCGGGCATCCAGTTTTCAATTGTGGGGACGTGGACCAGGTCCAACTTATTAAATCTCCGGATGACATCCTTCACCTTAGCCAAGTATTTAGCTGAGGGTTGTACGCCTTGAAGCTCTCGTTTACCTGGTTAATAATTAGCTTAAAGTCGCTATAGACGGTAAGTCATCTAGCGGAGCACTCTTTTACTAGTCTTAGCCCAACTAACAGGGTTTCGTATTAGGCAACATTGTTGGTGGCCTAGACGTTGAGTCTAAGGGAGTACTTTACCTCAAACCCATCGGGGGTCATCAGGACTACTCCGGCACCGCTGCCTAAGTCCATAGACGATCCGTTAACGTTGAGAACCAATTCTGGCTCTTCCTTGTGTAGTCCTACACCCTCAGTGGGTTGTTCATCAGGAATTGGTGTCATTGTCTCGACGATAACGTCGGCCAGAGCCTGCCATTTGATAGCTGGTCTGGGCCGAAATTTAATGTCGAACTCTCCCAATTCGATAGCCCACTTTACCAGCCGTCCGAAGACATCAAGTTTCTGCAGAATACTCTTCAGAAGCTGATCAGTTAGGACTACCACGCGATGAGCCCGGAAGGCCTCAATTTTCAAGTAGAGAAGACAAGTGCCAAGGCTAGCTTCTCTGCGCGTGGGTAGCGCGTCTCTGCGCTGGTCAACGTCTTGCTCACATAGCAGACCGGCCGCTTAGAGTCAGAGCCTTGCATATGATGACAGAGCTAAAAGCTACCTCCGACACTGCCAGGTAGAGGTATAACTCTCCGTCTTTGAGTGACGTCAGTAACGGCGAACTGGCCAGGTACTGCTTCAATTCGTCGAATATTACATGACATTCTACAGTCCACTGAAATCTACTTGCTTTTGTCCCACTCAGAGCCTTGAAAAAAGGCTGATACTTGTCCTCTAATTTAGCCAAAAACCGAAAAAAGGCTATCAATGATCCGGTTAGCCTTTAGATATCTTTGACAATCGGCAGCAGAGTCATGTCGGTGAGAGCCTTGATCTTCTCCGAGTTTGCCTCGATCCCTCTTTGAAAGAGGATAAAACCTAAGAACTTCCCTAAAGATACTCCGAAGACGCACTTAGAAGGATTCGGCTTCATTTGATACGCACAGAGCACCACAAAGGATTCAGCCAGATCGCGAATATGGTCGTTGAAGGCCTTGCTCTTGACAAGCATGTCGTCAACATACACCTCCATATTGCGGCCGATCTGCTTTTTGAACAACTTGAGTGTACGGCTCACCATTCTTGGGTACATGCCCAGGGTTACCTCCAACTAGATCGATCCTTGGACAGCCATTGGTTCGTTGTCAAGGCCATAGAGTAGGCCTTCAACAGGTTTCAACTGACTCTTTTTTAAACCAAGTTTAAAAAATACATCAAGGTAAAACAAATCATAGGAACTTCCATTATCAATGAAAACTCGTTTCAGTTGGTAGTCGACACTACCATTCGAAATAAGTACAGATATAACAAGGGGATCTGCATGGGGGAGATTATATGGCTCAAGTCATTATCGCTAAAACTAATGACGTCTTCTGTGCGCTATTTCTTCCGTCCAACTTGTTGCTCCTTGTGATCTACTGGGGCCTTAGCTGGCCGGGTTGTGATCATATTGACCACTCCAACCGCAACTCGATTTTGTGGTGGGAAAGGCTCTGGTCCTTCCCCTCCTGAAGCGCCAAAGCTCTACCAAGAGTTTCTAACGAACCTGGTAAGGTAGCCCCTTCGGATGAGCTCCTCGATCAGGATGAGCGCTAGATAAACTTCTCTTCACGGATGAGCATAAGGACGTTGGAGCGTTTGTCGGTTAGGGACGTCAAGTTGATCAGCCCATAGTCCCTCCTTTCTGGCACTCCGGTCCTGTGCTGCTTTCAATAGAAGTGGTCACCGCCGTTGTGCTTCCTCTTTCCCACAATTGGGAAAGAGCACAACTGTTCAGTTCGCTCGAGACGCTTAGCCTCATTGGCCTCCTCCACTGCTACGTAAGCCCTAGTGATAGATTCCGCCTCTTGGAAGGTCTGCGGATTCTTATGCGCTAGGTGCATAAAGAAGTCCCCATGCGTTAAGGTAGAGATAAAACTGCCGAGTTTCATCTCCTCTGTGAGCCTGGGGATTTTTCTCGCCTCCGCCACGAAGCGATCCAGAAACTTTCGCAGATTCTCTTCCTGCTTCTACTTAATGTGGGACAAGTGCTAAGGCTGCTTCTCTTCTTGGCGTAATTCTTGGCGGCTAGAGGCGTATTGCGCCAAGAAGAGGTCAGAGAGCTCTCAGAAACTCCGAATCGAATTTGATGGGAGACGATGGAGCCGGATGCGGGCGTCTCCCTTCAGCGTAAGAGGGAAGCAACAACACATAATTGCATCCTCCAACCCTTGTAGACTCAGATGGGTGCGAAAATGGTTGAGATGATTCATGGAATTAGCGTTCCCATCGTAAGAGTCAAGAGTTGGCATCTAGAACTTGGCTGGCATAGGACGGTTCAATATCATCTTTCCAGATCTATGAGCACGTGTTTGAGCACATGTTCTGAGCCATGAAAGGAGATCTGTCCAGATATATGGCAGGTTCATCATCTTTGAGCACGTGTTTCAAGATCTCCACCTGCGGATCCGTGGGGATGGCATTGCCAGTTCTTTTGGAATTGAGGTAGGCTCTCAACTCTGTCCTTTCTTTGACGTGGCGAATAGCCAGCCGGCTACTGCCACCAGTGGATTTAACGATCCTAGAGGCTCCCTCCTAAGCCCGAGGGGAGGCGCCCGCCCGAGAGTATCGAGGATTCCTCTGTTCTGGACTCTTCTCCGGAGTCCTACTGCCCAGACGTTCTTCAAACCTTGAACAGCTCTGGGCATGAGGCCTCTAGAGTCTTAGTATTGGCCGGCCTCTTGGTCTTCTTGACCAGCTTTTTCTTCCTCTGTCCTCCTCTCTTGGAGGCCGGAGCAAGGAGAGCTGCGGGCAAAGCCCCCTGCTGACCGTTCTCCTAGTGGGCGCAGAGCATTTGAAGTATTCTATTTATGCTACTCATGTGTTCTGCTAGATTCTAGAAAAATGGTGCTGGCACATTGTTGACCACCCCGTTGACCTGGTTATCAGTAGAATGGTCCTAGTTGAGTGTGGTCGTGTCTCTAGCGGGACCGCTAGCTTACGCTCTTGTATTCACCATTCTATTTGATGAGATGCAAAACTGAGAGAGAGATTGTGAAAAAAAGTGGTTGGCTTTTTGTAAGCTTCCCACAAACGGCGCCAATGATATGTACTAGATCCAAGTTTTGAACAGATTCGAATCAAGTCGGTTGTCTGAGTCCGACTCCGTCCACTAAGTCTGAATCTGCACACCACAACTACAAACGAGGGGTTAGGTGACGGCAAAAAGTTATTCACCGTAAATATTCCGACGCTCAAATCAACAAACAACCATCAAATTAAGAAGATGAAAGTAAAGAATGCAAGAAAATATAAAGAGTGTTTGAGATGGGTGACTGCTCTCGTCGAGAGAGGCTTTGTTGGCTTGTAAAGAGAGTTGGCTCTAAGCACTGTGTTCGTTGGGAACGTAGTGGCAAAGAGAGAGAGTGTTTGTAGTTTGAAGCGTGTGAGCTGTTCTACAGAAAGCTTTAGCGACAAGTTTAAGCATTTGAGCTTATCGTGGGTGAATGAATGCATGCTTTTAAGTGAGGACTCCATAGTCTTTTATAGGCGCTACTTTGGGCTACCTTCCTTGTGTAGAGGAGTTTGATTCTCGTGCTCTGTTGGGATTGTTGCATTTTCCAGTGTGAACCTTTTATGGCAGTAACAGTTGCTAAATTGATTGCCTTCCTTCTGCATTCTGTAACTGTTAGGGTTTTCAGCAGACGGGAAAAGGATTCTGGCATCTTCCTTTAGGGATGCGCGTTGAATCTGCTGATGACCATTACCATTGAGATTGCCTTCTATAAATGGCGCTAAATCAGGAGAGAAGATCATTACTGGTCAAGGGCGATCGCGTGTGCCAAACGGGCTTGGCCCACTCGAGGCCTGGTCTGTAGACGGCCAACTGGTCATACTTCCAGTCAATCGAAACGTTGACCGTCTTGCACAATTTCGGTCAACGGAAGCATCCCGGTCAACAGAAGCATTGACCATCTTGGACCCAAGCGGGCCGTCCTGTTCTTGAGCTTCTCCTGACTCATTAGCCTTTCGACCGGTCAACAGCAAGCGTTGACCGTCCAGGCGCTAATGGGTTGTTATGGATCTGGGTCGTTTCTCCTTCTTGGGCCATCCAACTACTGCCGTACCCATCAGTCTCAAATCACTTCTAATTTAGAATATTACTGATATCCTTTTTTTTTTTTTTGGTAAGTAAGAATTTTGGATTAATGGGAGAAAAAATAGTACAAAATAATATGTTTATCTCCAAGTATATTAGCTTGAAGATAAAACATAATACGCTAGGGCATACCCCGAGCGGACAGAACATCTGAATATACAAAAAGCCTCTAGGAGGACAACTATTAACCGAAAACGACAAAATATGACAATTCCATCGTAAACAGTATTGAACATAGCCAACACATAAACAGCAGCGCACAGTGGCATGGCAAGGCAGTCAGAACCACCTTCGGCTGATGAAAACATAGCAGCAGCTAAAGACTACTGTTGGAACAGCAGCTCATCACTTCAGAATCAGAAGAGAAATCAGCATATGCTACCCGGGACCCAGCAGCAGATCAGAGGACACCAATAGCATCAGACCGTTCATCAATTCCTGGTCAGAATGCATTACAGCGCCTCAACTTCAGCCACAACAGCTCCAACCCATCAGAGGGGCAAAACTGAATTCGGCCATTCCATCTGAATGCATATCGAATCTGCAGATGACTCACAGTAGTGCTTAACCACCGAGCATCAGAACCGACAAGCTCAATTCACAATTTAGCAGGGAGCATACAGGGGCACCACCTCAACAATAAGGAGAATTAGTCACCAAAAGGCATCTCATCCAGCTGCTCAGCCCACACCGAAATGTCCCACACCAGAATCACAAGGGCTCCCCCAACCCAATCAATAAATGGAACACACAGCAGACATAGCAGCAACAGAGGACAATCAGCAACCTCATATCCTTTGAGAAGAGACAGAAACCCACTGAAATGTAGCCTCTGAAAAACTGTCAGCACAATGGACGATCCAAAGTCCCACATTCCCATTCAGCCGCATCAGTAGCAGCAGCAATGGCCAGAGGAGCCATGAACATACCATTGCAGCAAGCCATAAATCATTTGATTCAAGCCTGTTGCAAAGTAACAACTTCAGCAAACTGGCTGAAATAGCCAGACACAAGCAATCCAATGGATTGCAATAAGGGCATCACCTCAAGCAAGAAGGCCAATCAGCAACCATAGGGAACTATAGCCAGCTGCTTAGCCCGCAGCCATAGTTTCCACTTCCATAAGCATACGGGCACCCCCAACCCAATCAATAAATGGGAAAACAACAGCCCGAGCAGTTAAAGCAGCACCAAGGAACAAATGGCTACATCATACCTACAAGCTGAGACAACAACCCACAGGACAATTGTTGCCAAGCAACAGCAAGCTAGCTGGAAACAACAGCCAGCAGCTACACCAGTGCAGCAGCCAGTTACAACTTCAACCAGCACCTGCCTACTCATCCCATAGGAAATCAGCATACCAACATCAGCAATACTGCAACTGCATCCATTAAATCAGCAAACAGTATACCAATGTTGGACACCAGCAGTTCACACGCCAGCTGCAACAGAGCCCCATCCAAATAACTAAAGAGCAGAGTCAAGCTGGGACCACAGCACCCCATCAGTGTCAAACATTCATCATCTTGCCAACACAGCAAGAGGATGAAAGGAACAGCTCATCCAACCCGAAGCATAACCAATTGCACCCACAGAGCATTGCTATTCACCATTGCATTAGAATTGCAGCAACCGAACTTCCTTAGCACAGGAAAAATCCATTCAGCCGCAGCAATAGCATGAAAAGACCATTGCAGCAATCCATAAATCATATGATTCAAAATTGTTGCAAAGTAATACATTCAGCTAACTGGCTGAATTCGCCAGACACAAACAATCCAAGGACAACTTCCACATACTGGCTGAGAAAGCCAGACACAAGCATTCCAATGGAATGCAACTCGATCACCACAATAAAGCAGCAATCAGGAGGGCGTTTAAACACCCCATCATCAGCAACCACCAAATACAGAAATTGGCAGGTAAAACTGACTGCAACAATTCCGAACTCCCCTGCCAATAACAGAAGTAATCCCAGGAAGCCAGAGGAAGCAGTTCCCGAAGCTACAGATCAGAAAATTCAGATGCATCCAACAGGTCCCCGGCCAGCACATCAGGGCATCGGCCAAGCATCACCAAACCAGGAACAACCAGGCTGCAGCACCTCAGAGCCCGCACCAGGACCTTCGAAAGCCATCCCATTGTCGCACTCTCAGCGGCCAAAGGGCCCCAGCCACGTACTCTTCATCCGAAGAAGAACCTTCGCCTCACACAGAAGGCGAGAAAAACTGGTCAGAATCGCCGGCAATCAAAATCGCAGCCATCACCGAAATCATCGAGTTCGCCGAGGCCGACAACACCAGAGTATGGAAACCGGGTGACCGGGGGGGGGGGGAGCCGGGCAAGCAACCGGGAGGCCGGCCATGGCAGGCACCGAAGCCGCCCGGCACCCAAGGCAGAAACGCCGAGGACGACGCCGAGCAGATTCAAACTCAAAATCGAATTTTGAAATCGCCCTGTCAGAGCGACGTTGTCAGAGCGGGACCAGCGTTGGCTGATATCCATATCACAATTCCCACCAATATGGATATTTCTCAGTGCCACGACAAATCACGATGTAAATGTATCGACCGATACTACCCCTAAATGATTTTGATCTGCTTTGTAGAAAAAAAAAAATTGCATCTAATACTGATACAACCACAGCTAATGGAAACCAATATTTTCATGGCTGTTATGGACACGTCATAGTTAACAAACTTAACCACAGTTGATAGTTCTTTGTATAGTAGGAATGGTCCTAAAACTCAAATTCTATGCACATGGGAGAAAAATTATGGTTCTTCATTATGAAATAAACACAAAGCAATTCTCTCTTTTGGACTTGACTATGATAGATCTCTGTTTTTGCATTTTTTTTTCTTGCAAAATAGCTGTTATTAATGATGTTATTGGGACAGAAAATTGGAATAATTAGTCAATTACGAAAATTAATATTCCACATGGATCTGTTCTGATTGAAGAGTTGATCCACTACAAGCTGTGAACTTACATGCGTACAACTTAAATTAGATGTAATTCGTTGGGAAGGGTCCTCCATTCCATGGAGTTGTTTGTCTGTCGGAACATAGTAGGCGTTAAAAGCCCCAGCTGTACCACCATGAATTTTTTGGGTAAGTCCTCCACCACGATTCCCCAGTTCAATTTATATCTAAGAATATAAAATTGCAGACGAAATATACAACTCAAGCAGACCATGAACGGAGAAACAAAGTGTGAAGTTACCAAAACAATGACACGGCAAGAGCATGCATGCACACAACGTCTAGCATATGATTCACTTCTCATCCAGTGATAAAACAGAAGGTTTCTTATTAATCTAGTGCCGAATGGCCTTAACAATGGGCCATTCTGCTACAACTCTCCAACGTATATTATCTACTTCTATACTTTCTGGAAAAATGTGATTTTTTTGGGGTCTCTATAGACTTTTTGTGTTGTTTCTTTTGTTTTTTTTGTTTTTTT
>JAODPA010083267.1:0-25763 GCA_025585075.1 Nepenthes mirabilis | reverse complement strand
TATCATACGCTTCTTGAGGCCCATCAAAATCATTATCAGATTCTTCATGAGAAGAATCTGTCTGTTCGGGAGATGCACTTGTGGCTTCATCACCGTTGATGATAGATGTCATGAATGCCATATAATTTATTTCATCATCCTCGGAGGATTGTTCATTGTGATTTGAGTCATCTTCATCATCCGTTAGAGACACATTTAAGGCTTTTCCTTTTTGACGCTTAAAATTTGGACACTCCGTCCGGATATGACCGAAATCGGAGCATTCATGACATTGGATTCCTGGAGATTTCTTGGTTTTAACATCTCTCGTTTCCTTTTTGTCCTTTTTGAATGAATTGTGAGACAAATCAGATGCTTTAGAAGGTCGTTTGCTGTTCTTATTTTTGAAAAATTTCTTAAAATTTTTAACGAACAGAGCAAAGTCCTCATCACTACATGATTCATCGTCTGAGTGACGATCTTTCTCTTCCTTTACTGTTTTCAGGGCAATTGATTTGTTTTTCTTGGATTGAGGAAGAGTGTGCTCATATGTTTGAAGAGACCCTACCAGTTCTTCTATTCTCAGTTTATCTAAGTCTTTGCTTTCTTCAATGGCAGTAACTTTTGGTCTAAAACGTTCAGGCAAAGATCTTAGTACTTTTCGGACAATTCTATTTTCAGGGATACGTTCACCTAAATTGAAAGTAGAATTCACAATGTCATTCAATTTTGCATAGAATTCATCAAAAGACTCATCATCTTTCATGCGTATTTCTTCAAACTTAGTGGTGAGCATTTGCAATTTTGAATTTTTGACTAGTTTCGTACCTTCGTGAGTAATTTCAAGAATGTCCCAGGCTTCTTTAGATTTTTCACACATAGAAATACGTTTAAATTCTTCTGGGGAAACAGCCATAAATATAGCATGTAACCCCTTACTATTCCAATTGCATGCATCAAGTTCCTCTTTAGTCCACAATGACACAGCTTTTGGTTTGTTATTGACAGAACTTGTGGGTGGTGTCCACCCAATTTGGGTACTAACCCAAACTCGTTCATCCATTGATTTCAAAAATGCCCTCATCTGTACTTTCCAGTACGCATAATTGCTCCCATCAAAATAGGGAGGAACGGACAGTGATTGACTAAAATGCATCTAGATCGAGGTCGTGGATCAGGGTGAGTCTCTGATACCAATTGAAAAAGTACGTTTCGTGCTAAGGTGTTTCGACCCCGTTAAAAGTATAGCGGAAGCAACAATAAATAATAACAAATATCTAATACACATAAAAGTTATTTAACACTAGATGCTAACGAGATTAACAATCATGCATAATATAATAATGATAAGCAATAGAGATAAAAACATAATTTTTTGGTGACGAAGTGAAAACTCGATCCCCACGGTATCGAGAAAAACACTCCGAGCTTCAACGGCCAGGGAAGCAATGTACTATGAAAATCAACTTACAGACCGGTTGGTAACAATGCGCTAACCTAGCCGACTTACTCCCGTCACGTGATCCCTACCAAGGAACTCGTTAGATTTGCCCGCGGCAACGGAACCGGATACCTTCCGGTCTTCACGTCAATCTTCCCTCGAACCACTTGAATTTACAATCACGAACGAGTGTCCTTCTTTACGAACCAAAATTTCCAACAATGGTAGAAGGCAAAATTTCAATGGTGAAATAAGGTGGGTGAGAAAACTTATTTGAGCACAAGGAGCAATCTTGTAGTGTTTGGTTTTCTCAAGAAATACAATAAACTTGAAGCACAAGAACCCTTTCTTCTCAAGGAGGCACGAAAATAAACTCTCCAGAATTCTCTGGGTTCAAAATCATAAGTCCAATATTTATAGTGGAGCCAAAAACGCGTTCAAAAATTCTGCCCGTTGGGCCGCCGCTCGAGTGGGGCTCGAGCGCGCGGCGAGCGGCCGTAGGGTTTTGTGGGAAACCCTGCGGGCACTCGAGCGTCCAGGGGGCGACAGCGAACGGGCTACGTTCTGGTTTTTCGGCTCGAGCGGATATCGAGCATGAAGCGAGCGACCCCCATTCTGGTTTATACGCTCGAGTAGCCAGCGGGCTCCAGGGGAGCGGGCGGACTTTGGACGAGCTCGAGCGTGTGGAGGGCGGACCGAACGGACTTTAACCCGACAACCCACAGCTCGACATCAATACAATGATACATATGGTCACGGAATATGCCAATAAGATAAATGTCTCTAATAGCTTTAATTAATGGGCCCATGTATTGAATTGCTCGGGTGATTGTACCCATCACCAGCTCTCCATGTCAGAAGATTAAAATTTTAACTTCTGGCGTGTCTTTTTGATAGGACATAACATAAATCTATCCAGTCTTAATTTTTTCTAATGCGAAATTGTTTCAAATTTTTTGTGATTCCAGATTTTTGTGACTCTAGATTTTTTCTATTCCGGATTTTGCGACTCCAGACTTTATGATCTTAGATTTTTTATTCACTCAGGATTTTAATGACTTCGGATTTTGTTATTCTGAACTTTCCATTTACTCCGAATTTTGGTGACTCCGAATTTTGTCACTCGGAACTCTGAATTTTATATTTACTCCGGATTTTATATTTACTCCAGATTTTGTGACTTTGGATTTTGTCACTCCGGATTTTATATTTACTTCGAATTTTGTGACTTTGGATTTCGTCATTCCGGATTTTATATTCACTCCGGATTTTTGTGACTCCAGGTTTTGTTACTCCGAATTTTCTATTCACTCCGGATTTTGTGACTTTGAATTTTGTTACTCCGGATTTTATATTCACTTCGGATTTTGGTCACTACTGATTTTGTCACTCCGGATTTTATATTCACTCGGGATTTTGGTGACTCCGGATTTTGTCATTCTGAATTTTATACTCACTCCGGATTTTATATTTACTCTGAATTTTGCGACTTTGGATTTTGTCACTTCGAATTTTATATTCACTCCGAATTTCGGTGACTCCAGATTTTGTCACTCTGGATTTTCTATTCACTTTGGATTTTGTGACTTTAGATTTTGTCACTCCAAATTTCATATTCACTACGGATTTGATGACTTTGGATTTTGTCACTTCAAATTTTGTTAAGTTTGAGAGTTGTCTAGTTCCGAAGAAAATTACTCACCAAATCCTTCAAATCAATTGCTCTGACACATATTTCGTCTGACTTACCACGTGTCAATCATCAAACTGTCTCTTTTTTGTTGCCGCTGTTTAAGTAGCCGGCTCCTGATTGACACGTGTTTCTTGATAATATTCGAATTTGAAAGCTTGAATTCGAAAAGACGCATCTTTTCGAAATCATATTAGGGTTTTTATTCTTTATTTTTCTTTTACCGTTCTTCATTCCTTCTTTCTTCTCCCTACTCTTGGCTTTGTAGTACTTCAATGGCGCCCAGAGTTGAATCGATTAAGTCCGTTATCACTGCCGAAGAAATGGGAAACGTTATTTCCTAATATAAAATTCTAATAACTTATTCTCGATTCTGTCTGAAATGGACAGAGCATGCTCTCCTCTGGAGGATTTTGTCATTGTGTATGAAGCTCATCTAAGAAGCGGTCTTCAATTTTCTGTAGCGCTTGAGTTGCGCAACACTTTCATTGATCTTGATGTGCCAATCGCTCGTTATCACGCAAACGCTGTGAGGTACTTTTGCAACCGCTGTATATTTTTTCGTCTCGTGGCATGACATTAAATTCCACGACTCTCAAAACTTTGTTCAAATTTTGCCAAAATGGGGACTGGATATCTTTATCTCCCCGTGAATTGAACATAAGTTGAAGGATTTCTTTGTACTTATAAAAGACCATCTTTCCAGTTTCATAACTATTTCGGATAAGGACGGTCAATTGGTTTAACTTTAGGTTGGTTATTGTTGGTGTTACTCATAGTGAAACGTGAGAGTTATCCGGAATCTTTCTAACTTATCTCATGGGCGGTTACTTATAAATTTCAGTTATCCGTATTGGGCTTTAATTAATTGGCCAATCTATTGAATTGCTCAGGTAATTGTACCCATTACCAGCCCCCATGCCAGAAGATTAAAATTTTAGTTTCTGGCGTGTCTTTCTGATGGGACATAACATGAAGCTATCCGGTCTTAATTTTTTCTAATGCGAAATTGTTTCGAATTTTTTGTGATTCAAGATTTTTGTGACTCTGGATTTTTTCTACTCCGGATTTTACGACTCCGGGCTTTATGATCTTGGATTTTTTATTCACTTCGGATTTTTGTGACTCCGAATTTTGTTATTCTGGACTTTCCATTCACTCCGAATTTTGATGACTTCGGATTTTGTCACTCCGAACTCTGAATTTTATATTTACTCCGGATGTTATATTTACTCCAAATTTTGTGACTTTAGATTTTGTCACTCCGGATTTTATATTTACTCCGGATTTTGTGACTTTGGATTTTGTCACTCCGGATTTTATATTTACTCCGGATTTTTGTGACTCCAGGTTTTGTCACTCCAGATTTTGTATTCACTCTGAATTTTGTGACTTTAGATTTTGGTGACTCCGGATTTTGGTGACTCCGGATTTTGTCATTCCGAATTTTATATTCACTCTGGATTTTATGTTTACTCTGAATTTTGCGACTTTGGATTTTGTCACTTCTGATTTTATATTCACTCCGAATTTTGGTGACTCCAGATTTTGTCACTCCGAATTTTCTATTCACTTCAAATTTTGTGACTTTAGATTTTGTCACTCCGAATTTTATATTTATTCTGGATTTGGTGACTTTGGATTTTGTCACTCCGGACTTTATTTTCATTCCGGATTTGGTGACTTTGGATTTTGTCACTCCAAATTTTGGTGACTTTGAATTTTGGTGACTTCAGATTTTGTCACTTCGAACTTTATATTCATTCCGGATTTTGTGACTTTAGATTTTGTCACTCTGGATTTTGGTGAGTTTGAGACTTTTCTAGTTCCGGAGAAAATTACTCACCAAATCCTTCAAATCAATTGCTCTGACACATATCTCGTTTGACTTACCACGTGTCAATCATCAAACTGTCTCTTTTCTGTTGCCGCTGTTTAAATAGCCAGCTCCTGATTGACACATGTTTCTTGATAATATTCGTATTCGAAAGCTTGAATTCGAAAAGACGCATCTTTTTGAAATCATATTAGGGTTTTTCTTCTTCATTTTTCTTTTACCATTCTTCATTCCTTCTTTCTTCTCCCTACTCTTGGCTTCGTAGTACTTTAATGGCGCCCAGAGTTGAATCGACTAAGTCCATTATCACTGTCGAAGAAATGGTAAACATTATTTCCTAATATAAAATTTTAATAACTTACTTATTCTCGATTTTGTCTGAAATGGACAGAGCATGCTCTCCTTTGGAGGATTTTATCACTGTGTATGAAGCTCATCTAAGAAGCGGTCTTCGATTTCCTGTAGCGCTTGAGTTGCGCACCATTTTTATTAATCTTAGTGTGCCAATCGGTCGTTATCACGCAAACACTGTGAGGTACTTTTGCAACCTCTTTATATTTTTTCGTCTCCGTGGCATGATATTAAATTCCGCGACTGTTAAAACTTTGTTCAAATTTTGCTAAAATGGGGACTGGATATCCTTATCTTCCCGTGAATTGAACAAAAGTGGAATTATTTGCAAAACGGTAAAAAAGTGGATGGACTGTTTTTTCTTTCTAGCTGTTTCTTAGTTAGGTGTCCCCAACATATGGGGCAAAATACCCGAATCTTTTATTGGCAAAATTTCAACTGAAGAGGAAGAGTCTGCAAAACCCTTGATTGAAATGATAAAAATGAATATGGAGTCGTTTAGTGATAAGGATCGTCTATTTTCTCCTGAGATTTTCGCGCTCACTAAATGGGAGTCCCTAGTTGAAAGAATTGGAACATCGAATCCATCTCCTAGACGTCCCAAAAGGAAAACGAAAAATACCTTGTCAAGGGAGCGTAAACGTCGGGCCGTGTCACCAAACCCATCGCTTTCCTCTGATACTGCTGAAGTTGGCGATGGTTCATCCATTGTCCTTCTTAGCCAATCACAGGAGGAAAATCCTGCTATTGAGTTTTCGACAATCATTGAACCTGAAGAAAGGGCAATTGAAACTGAAGAAAGGGTAATTGTTCCAATCAGTGAATCGACTCTGGCCCCAAAGGAATCCTTTATTGGTTCGGTCTATTTTAATGTTGGCTCAGTAGTGGAAAGTCTTATCAGGGAAATTTCTACACTGGCTATTTTTGTCCCGTCTCCCCCTCAAAGTTCAAGAGTTGACTGGCGGGACAGAGAGTTGGCCCTTTCAATAGATCCAATGGCTTCTTCTCCTCTCTGAAGTCCATCAATCCAAGGACCGGAGCGCATATGTACTCCTGCCTCTTCACTTCGGCTGCCTCTAAAGACTGTAGCTCAAAAAGCTCGTTACATTTCGGTAAGATTCTCAAAAGAACTTTGCCACCTCTTTTTTTTTTTAATTACAGAATTACCTCTGACTTTTCTTCGTATTAAACAGAACGAGAAGATGGGCAAAATCTTGAATCTTTATTTAACCCAACGTGACATAAAGATTGAGCAGCTTGAGAAAGAAATTCAAAGACTGGAGCAAACACGTGTTGATCTGTTTATTCTTGAAGAAATGAAAAATCAAGCTAGTGTCGACGCCACACAAATTGAGTCACTTCAAGGGCCAATTTCTAGCTTTGGTTGGAGTTATAAAAAACTAAAGATGCTTTAAAGATGTCTGAAGAGCATGCATCTAATCTTAGAAGTAATAATACTGTATTAGGAGCAGAACTTATGGCGCGACTTAAACCAAAAGAGGTTCATCCGGCTTTGAATGCTAGATTTTTGGATGGTATCCTCGTATGTCGGCAGATTACTCTTATCTTGAATCCACAATTCCCAACCGGCTTTTTTGATCCTAGGAATATGGCGCTTGTCTCCGATTGGATTTAGACAAATTTTCTGAATCTTGTGAATCTTCAATGCCGCCTCCACCAAGCCCCCAACGTTAGCTTTATCTTTTGCTTATCCTTGTATTAATAACGGGAAGATTATATCAAACAATTTTTTGAATGGAATCAATTCATTTAATTTTTATTGAAAGAACTTTTTCAAATGTATTGAATTCCAAATCCTCGGCACCAATTTTCTATTCGAGGTGCGCAATTTGTAGGCACCATTTCTTTGTACAGCAGAAATAATAAATGGACATTTCCAATTAAAAGAGAGCTTATTTCTATTTACAATTTTGCCGGTTGCCTGTATACTCCTCAGGACTAAGTCTCCCACGTCAAATGGTCATGCTTTTATCCATTTGTTATAATATCGTGCAATCCGTTGCTGATAAGCGGCTGTCCATACTCTTACTGCTTCTCCAGATTCCTCCAGTTGATCAATATTTTCCTTAAGTCGTTGTGAATTACTTTGAAAATTGAAGTTTTCTATCTGGAGGTTGGGTAGTCCAGCCTCTACTAGTATTACAGCTTTGGTCCCATAGCATAGGTTGACCGGCGTCTTTTGTGTTGGCTCTTCAGGAGTTGTCCGGTATGACCATAATACCGATAGTAGTTTATCTACCCAAGAGCCCCCAGCGTCTTCTAACTTTGTTTTTAACCCATGTAGTAAAGTCTGGTTGGTTACCTTTACTTGGCTATTTGATTATGGATAGGAAACCGAGGTATGTGCCAATCAGATCCTCAAATTAGAATAATATTTGGTGAAGCGCTTCCCAGTGAACTGAGTTCCATTATCAGTGACTATCATTTTTGGAATCCCGAATCAGCAGACAATGTTTTATTGTATAAATTCCGTTGCATTATGTTCGATTATTTTTGCCAATGGAGAAGCTTCAACCCACTTGGTAAAATAATCAATTCCCACGATGACAAATTTTTTTGTCCAGCTGCTATTGGAAAAGGTCCAAGTATGTCCAGTGCCCATTATGCAAACGGCCATAGAGCTTGTAATGATTTTAATTCCGTCGGAGGTGCATGACGCATGTTGCCGTGGATTTGGCAAATTTCACATTTTTTAACAAAGTCAGCAGCATCTTTTTTCGTGGTCAGCCAATAATAGCCTTATCACATCAATTTGAAGGTCAGATTCTTTCCCCCTATATGAGATCCATATATCCCAAGGTGGACTTTACTTAATGCATAGTTTGCTTCCTCCAGAGTGAAACATCTCAAATATGGGATGGAGTATCCACGACGATACATTTTCCCATCTATAATTGTGTACTAGCCAACCGTTTTCTTTACGCGCTTAGTTTCGTCCTGACTTTTTGGTACAATTCTATCAGAAAGGCATCGATAATGAATCATCTAGTTTTCATTGCTGGTGACTTGTAAGACATCTTGATCAATCTCCTCAATACTTAGAGCAGTCAGAATTTCTCGCATACTTCCGGAATACTGCTCAGAATTTTCTGTGGCTGCTACCTTTGCTAGTTGGTTGGCTTTCCATTTTCCGTTCTAGAAATATGAGTCACATCTATGTCATCAAAGTCCTGAAACATGCTTCTTACCTTTGTAAGGTACCTTACTAAACACAGATTTGACACTTCAAAGTTTCCTCAAACTTGATTAACCATCAGCTCAGAGTCACTATAAATTACAACATGCTTTGTAAGCATTCTCTAGCTAATCATAGTCCGGCTAATAAAGTCTCGTATTCAGCCATGTTGTTGGTTGTTGGGAACGAATGTTTTAGCGAGTATGGTATTTCCATACCTTCCGGAGTTTTTAACACCACTCCGACTCCATTGCCAAATTGTGTGAATGATCCATCTACGTGCATAGTCTATACAACAGGTAATTTAGCATGGGCAATGTCTTGATCTTCCATCTCATTATTTTGGATTAAAACTGAAGCTTCGACTAGAAAGTCGTCCAAGACTTACCCTTTGATAGATGGTCTTGGCCTTTATTCAATGTCGAATTCTCCGAGTTCGATCGCCCATTTGACCAGCCTTCCAGATGCATCAAGTTTTTGTAATATTCTCTTAACGGGTTGATCAGTGATGCCGATTAATTTATGAGCTTGGAAGTATGGCCTTAGTTTTCTTACCAAATAAACAAGTGCCAATACTATCTTTTCAGCATGTGTATAGCGGCTTTCTACGTTTAATAGCATTTTACCAACGTAGTAAATCGGCCGCTGCACATCTGCTTACTGTTGGATCAAGACCAAACTTAATGCCACATCAAAAACTGTTAGATATAAAAATAACTCTTTTTCCTTCTACAGTGATATTAGGAGAGGAGGGTTGGCTAAATACTCTTTTAAATCTTGAAAGGCTGTCTGGTATTCTTCGGTCTACTGAAAACCATTAGTTTTTGTCCTCCTTAAGGCTCTGAAAAATGAAAGGTATTTTTCTACTGACCTGAATAAGAAATGAGAAAGTACAGCGAGTCTTCCGGTGAGCCGCTGAACTTCTTTAATGGTTTTGGGCGAGTTCATCCTGCAATTGTCTTTATCTTTTCAGGATTGGCTTCAACTCCTCGATTTGAAACTATAAATTCCAAGAACTTGCCCGAAGATACTCCAAAAACGCACTTATTTGGATTTAGTTTCATGCGGTATTTCCGAAGCACTTCAAAGGCCTCTTCTAAATCCGTAGTATGATCGTCTATGAATTTACTTTTAACAAGCATATTATCCATATACAATTCAATGTTTTGGGCGATTTGAGCAACAAATATTTTGTTTACCAATCGTTAGCATGTGGCGCTAACTTTCTTCAGACCAAACGGCATTATTTTATAGTAATAAGTTCTTTGGTCGGTCATAAAAGAGGTATGCTCTTTGTCTTCCGGACACATGCTAATCTAGTTGTAACCAAAGTATGCATCTATAAAGCTGAGTAATTCTTATCCGGATGTTGAATCTACCAGCAAATAAATCATTGGTAAAGAAAAACTATCCTTAGAATATGCCTTATTTACGTTGGTAAAATCAATATACATCCTCTATTTTATATTTCTTTTCTTTACCATAACTATATTGGAGAGCAGTCTAGATATTGGACCTCCCTGGTGAAATCGACATCGAGTAATTTTTTCACTTCAATCCTAATTGCCATGAACTTTTTAACCAAATAGTTCATTCGCTTTTGCTTAATGGGTTTGTGACTGGGATCCAAACATAATTTATGAACTATTATTTCGGTTGGAATTTCTGGCATATCAGATGATGTCCATGCAAAAACATCCTTGTTCTGCCGGAGGAATTCTATTAATTGACCTCAAATTGGTTCGGTAAATGAATTTCTTATTTGTATGCACTTTTTCAGATTTGTTTGATCCAACGTAATTAAATCAATTACTTCTCCGGATTGGGCTTATTGTATGGTATTTTCATCACAATAATCAAAATCTTCTATCGGCCAATCTTGAACAGTTTTCTTGACTTGATATAAATAACAAGTTCGGCCGGTCACTTGATCTCCCAATATTTCTCCTATACCAAATGGTGTTGGAAACTTCATTTTTAAATGGGGAATGGATGTTACCGCTTCAAATGTTGTTAGGTACGGTCGACTAATAATTACATTTTAAACAAAAGGCAGGTCGACCACCAGGAATGTAAGTTTGTGAGATGCCATTCTCGGATAAGTCCCCAATGTGACCTCCAATTAGATGGTTCCCTAGACAGTGACTAGTTCATTTCCCATTCCATATAGTGGTCCACTAGCTGATCTGAATTAATTAATTTTTAAACCCAATTTAATAAAGGCATCAAGATAAAGTAAATTACTGGAGCTTCCATTATCTATAAATATCCATTTTGTTTGGTAATCTACATTATCATCTGAAAGTAAAACTGATACAACCAATGGATCATAGTGCGACGACTGGACATGACCAATGTCTTCTTTACTAAAGCTAATTACATCATCATTTTTAAACTTTTATTTTTTACCACTCCTGATAGCATTCGGTCGATTAGAGTTACGAGCCTTAGCCGGTCTAATAGTTATCATATTTACCACTCCGGTTGCTACATGATTTTTTGGTTGTGATTGCTCCATTTCTTCTTCTTCCATCCCACCAGAGTCATACTCTGGATTTTTTACAAACTTTACGTGGTGTCCCTTCCGAATTAGATTTTTAATTTCTCTCTGTAAAGTCCAACACTCTTCAGTACCATGTCCAGGGGAACGATGGTAGTGACAGAACTTACTTTGATCTCCACTTTCAGGATTCTTCGGGGCCCTCGGCCACTTAAAGAATTTTCCTCCCGTATCTGTATGAGGTTGTTCATTCTGGAATCGTTCACTAGAGTCAGATTGAAAGGTCTGAATTTCCTTCATGATTTGCTCTTGAATTTCCTTCTGCGCTCTTTTGGATGAGACCTTTCATCTTCTCTTTTTCTTTTACTCGGTGACTCTTGACAAGAATGATTCACCATAATGGGCTGTTTGGCCTCATTAGCCTCTTCTGCTATCACGTATACTCGTATAATAACTTTCACTTCTCTGAAAGTCTGTGGATTTGTATGGGCCAAATGTTTGAAAAATTCACCTTGTTCCAGATTTGATATAAAAGTGTTTAATTTGACTTCGTCAGTGAGGCATGAAATCCGGTGAGATTTAGAGGTAAATCTTGCCAAGTAACTCTTCAAACTTTCATTCGGACCTTGCTTGATCCGAGCCAGGTGCCAGGGCTGTTTTTCTGTCCACCGACTTGAGGCGAACTAAGAAAGAAAACTATTTGCTAATTCTTGGAACGACAAAATGGAATTAGAAGGCATTCGATAGAACCAAATTCTCGCATCCCCTTTCAGAGTCAAAGGGAAGCATTGACACATTATGATTTCATCTAAGCCTTGAAAGCTTAGTAGTGTTCGGAAGTGATCCAAATGATCCATCGATTAGTACTTCCGTTATAGGTGTCCATCGTTGGCATCTTGAATTTTTGAGGAAGTGGACAGGTTTGTATCTCCGTTGTAAATGGGGATCTCCTCAAATCATTAGTGCGTTCCTCAGATTTTTCCCTGAAAAGATAATTCCACATCTTTTTCGGAGCTTCAAATCGGTGTGGTTGGACGTTTTTGTCAACCGGCGGCAAGTTGGAAGAAGCTTCCTCTCGGTCATGAGGTCTTCTCTCACTTCGTGGATTTCGTCATTTTGGGCTGTCTTCAATGGATCTTGAGCCCAATCGGCCTTCTAATTGAGATTAGCCTTCGCTTCTTTCTCTTGCAAACGTCCTCTCTTGATCAGATGTTCGCTGAACACATCCCAGTTGGCTTCTTCTTTTGCATATTCCTCATAGAGGTGAGAATATGCGTTGCTGAAGAATGGATGTCTGGTTTTTGACGTCCAACTTGTTTGCACAGAGTTTGTAAAGCTTGAGACATATGATCTATCCGCATGTTCATTGCTTGTATGAATTAAGTCTGTTGATTCTCTTCATGCCCATCCAAAGGAGGGTTGTTCTAGGGAACGGTGTTCCCCATTGCGGGAGCGCTTACATGAGTTCGGGTGTTAACCATTTTTTAAATATTTTTTGTGGTAAAGCAAACTTATAGTCATTTCTCATAAATGGCGCCAATGTTGCGATTACAGATCCGAATTGATTGGAGTTGACTGATTCTCCGCTACTTTAAAATAAGACCTGCACAACATTAAAGAAAACAAGAGAATCAAAGGGCCAAAAGGGGGGCAATTCTCCAGTAAGCTCTTTGACGCTCAAATTAATAATATCCTTCTTTGAATTGAAATGGAAAAGAAAGATATATTTTTAAGTGGAAATATTCGAAATCATCCTTTGTCTCTTTTTTTTTGAAGTCAAATTCCTCCCTCTCTACTAAAGGATTGCTTCATACTTATAAAAGGCCATCTTTCCGGTTTCATAACTACTTCGGATAAGGATGGTCAGTTGGTTTAACTTCAAGTCGGTTATTGTCGGTTTCACTCAAAGTGAAATGTGGGAATTATCCGGAATCTTTCTAATTTACCTCATGGGCGGTTACTCATGGATTTCAGTGATCCATATTGGGCTTTAATTAATGGGCCTATGTATTGAATTGCTCAAGTGATTATACTCATCAAGCTCATTTACTAGAAAATATGCAATTCTCCTCCTCAAATGTACCTTTTTCCGTTACTGATTTCATACCATACGACCGATTCTCACATGATTTATAGCCTTTTCCTCTTCAATTTCTTCTACTATACTTGAACCCTAAATCTACTCACAAGCTGTTATAGATCCTAACCAGTACAGAGCTATGAAAATCAAATTATCAACCCTACTACAAAATAACACCTAGATTATCGCTTATTTACCTCTTCACAAGAAAATGATTGGCTGTAATTTATATCTATCCAATATTAGAATAGTCAATATCAATTCTTTACCTTGTGAGGGCGTATTACAATATTGAAATCGGACTTTCAAGGACCATGAAGACAACCGCAGCACTAGCAAAATTTTTGAGCTGTAAGTTGGACATGAGTTGAAAATTTACATTTATGAGCATGATGATTCTCTTCCAAACTTCATTCCTTCGTCAACTCGGTTTCTTTTTATTACTCATAGTAGAAACTAAAATAAGATTCGATACAATATTAAGTGTTAAGTTGGTATTGCATCAGTGATGATTTAAATCTATGTGTCTAAGACTCAACCCATTTGATGTTTTCCAATCTAATTTTTTAAAGATTTGTCAAATATTAACCTTACAAATTTATCACCATGAACGCATTATTTGCAATTAGATGTCACGTATAGGTATGCCTTGGTTCCATATGTCCGAACTTAGCATCATTTCCTAATGATATGTTCATTATAAGATTACAAGAAAATTCATGCCATAAATTGCTCAACCATTATGCTTCTTACTAGCAAAACTAAAACAACTAATTTAGTTGCTATGACAGAGTAAATTATACGTGTTTGACTCTTGAAATAATTTGAAATGCCAACCATCACACATGAACCTCCATCCACTTGGTAATAGCGATTTTCCTATTACTCACTGTGCATCTACATATCTTCCATTACAACCAATGCTGTGGCCGACTGTTTGTTCACATATGTTAATATCATCATCCATATATGCCTATATAAATTACTTAGACTAGTAATATATCTGTTTAATTTACTTATCGTAAAAGCTGCATATAGTCAATATATTTTATAACATACATGAGATATTCAATTATTTTTGTATATTCACTAACGGGTCTGGTACCGTGGGCCACTCAGAGTTCGAATCGCAACAGATGAATAGTTCGTCAGAAGCTCCTCCCGGCTCGGCGCCTGGCCCACTAAGTGGCCCAACAATCTTGCTTGACAAATCTTCTCAAGGTATCCTGTTTAAGGTCCCACATCACCTAGACAGGTAGGAGTTATTCTGCTGATCACACTATAAAAGCCATGGCCATAACAAGCTCCAGCAGGCTCCGAAGGTGCAGCAAAATCTGCATTCGTCATCAGCCAACCATTACATTACGAGTGCATCTCCATTAGCCGCACTCTAGGAGGCTCGTTCTCTGCCCAAAAGGCCCGTTGCCCATCAAGGAGCCCCTTTCTTCATCCAGGAGGCTCGTTTTCTGCCCAGGAGGCCCGTTCTCTATCTAAGAGGCCCGCGACCAATCCAAGAGCCCTACCCCCCGTCTCCTGAGTTGCATCTTACTCGGGCGCACCTTTAATGTGCCCCTTAGTCGGGTGCACTTCCAAGCGCCCTCTCAGTCGGGCGTGCCTCTCCGACTCGCCTTCAGTTGGACGCACCTCTAAGCCCCCCTCAATCGAATGCACCCACACTCAATCCTATAAAACATACATCCATGCATATTTTTATATCATTGTATCTTTTCATCCGTTGAAAAAGATTTCTAATTTATATATCGGAGGATAAGTTGGAGAGTGAGTCTTACTAATCCTCGGATTTCTTATTTTCAGTTATATTGTGAAAGACTCATGTTATCAGAAACGGAGATTTGACCTGCCTCAATTCAATATGATGCGGAAGATTATGTAGTTCCCTAATCTATACAACAATTGGAATCCTACGACGCATCATTCATCATTCTAAAAAAATATACAAAATATTAAAAACAATATGCATAACATAAAACTAAATTATTTTAACTTTGATAGGTTACTTTGCATAACACCATTTTATTTATATATTCATGGAATACCAAGTGCACAGGTACGCCGTCAAATAAAAAATACTATTAAAAATAATTCAAACTATATAAATTTGGTAATGATCTATCAGTGTGGGGTGGTCAATGTCGCAACATCAAAGAAGAAAGAAGCGAGAGCGCTCAGCCAGAAAAGTTTCATTTTGTATAATTTTATTCTTAAAAAAATAAAATCTTAAAGAGAAAAAGAAATATTTTTATTTATAAACAAGATATCACATTTCGATTAATCAATATAAAATAATCAACCCTATGATATATTTTACAGTAAAAAGGTGGTCATGCAATGATATTAGAATAGCAATTTGAATTCTCCCAAATTACGTTATTATTGAGTTTTAATATTGAATCTATTGGGTTCCATTACCCAGGGGTCCTAAAATTAGTACGGGAATCGGACGAGCGTTTTGACCCGAGAGGTCCAGGTTGTCACGCGCCCGGGATCTCATTCGACGCGATATGACCGAGAGCTTTCTTTGGACCGTCCGAGAACACGCGTAAATCCAATAGTACGCGGACTCAGTCAAACTACAAAGTAGGTCAGTAAAGGACGAGGATTGTTTCTGTTATCCGAACATGCCAACTCAGCTACTTCACAATTACCAAGGAATGCGTAAATCTCGCTACACGCCAACGCTGTCAGCAACAATCCCCAAAACATGCCCTGTCACCTCAAGGCTGGCATTCCTACCACAGCATGGCCAACGACGGCGTCAGAATCTAACTCACCAAACACGCCAGCGTGCCTGACATGGGACGGTCATGTCAGCGGAGTAGGTGGCCAGCCTCCCAGTAGGCGTCGTAGGCCTTGTAAACATTCCCAACGGTTACCTTTTTTGCTCTTATAAATACGCACCTAAGGCAGACGGAAAGAGATTCTCTCTCTTTTTCCGGTCGAGTGAAAGAACAAAAAAGAAAGAACAAAGCATTTTCTCTATATTCTGGATCTTGCACCCTTGTACTCAACGACCGAATAGTAAAGAATCTTTTCAGGCTTCCAGCCTCGTGGTTTTCCCCTCGTTTCAAAGGAGGGTTTCCACGTAAAAACTTGGGTGTCCATTTTTCTCTCTCTCGTATCTCCCACTCGCCAGCAACTCACCCTCTTTTATGTTGTTATTGGTTCCGTCCACTTGACGTCAGCACGCGTCAGCATTGTACGGCGGTCGGACCCAAACGCAACATTGGCGCCGTCTGTGGGAAGAGGACAAAAAGTCAACTTCTCACTTTCCTAGACCACGTCTAACCACACATCGCAACTTTTACTTCTAAGCATCATAATATGGTGAGCACCAGAGCGCAGGCAAGCGCGCCACCTCCGGCCGCGACTCAGCACCAGCAGCAGGATGTCCCAAACCCCGGAGTGGGCATCGAAAACCATCCTGATCCAGTCGTCAGAGACTTAGCGACGAAAATTGACGACATATCCAAAGCCGTTTTCGCTCTTTGCGCAAGGGAGGACGAGAAGGCGAGGGGAGCGCCTTCCAGGGGCTCCCAGGCGGAAACATCCAGAAGCGGAGGAAGGAGGCGCGAGCGCCAATTCAGGGCGCCCACCAGGCAAGAGCCACCAAGAACCCAGGTGGCCTCAAGCGGCAGGATCCCTCGAGGACTAGAGGATCGCCTTGGTCCGCGATCTCAGGGAAATCAGGAAAACCGCGCCCGAGAGGCGACGCATGTACGTGGGTCAAGAAGGACCCCCGAAAGACCAGCAAGCCACCAGCCCAACGAATTGAGGCACCTCCTCAACGCGAGGAGAGCGACAGCTCCACCCCATGTGGAGGAAAAGTTGGAGAAAGTCTGGAATCGCGTATTTGGGGAGAGCAGCGGAGCGAGTATTCCCCAATCTCCGTTCACGACGGATGTTAGAACGAGGGCGCTGCCCCCAAAGTTCAAAATGCCAAACCTGGAGGCTTACGATGGGAGTGCTGATCCCATGGACCATCTTAACCTGTTCCGAGAGCATCTGAGCCTCCAGGGACTAGATGAGGCCACCATGTGCCAATGCTTCCCCCTGACGTTGAAGGGGGACGCAAGAGTATGGTTTTACGGGATGCCTGCGGGCTCCATTGGCACCTTTGGCGAACTGGCGGTGGCATTTTTGTCGCAGTTCGCCTCTAGTAGAAGGACGGAGAAACAGCCCTGGCATCTCACCCGCGTGAAGCAGGGTGCCCGGGAGAGCCTAAGGGAATTCTTAGCCAGATTCGTGGCTGGGGCCAGGCAGATTCCGAAGCTGTCGGACGGAGTAAAGCTAAATGCTTTCTTATCTCGCCTGGAGGGGGGTGCTTTCTTTAAGCATCTCATCCATAAGGGCCCTCACACCTTTGAAGAGGCCGAGGCCGTAGTAAGGGCCTACATAGCAGCTGAGGAGGCCAATGAAGCAAAACGCTCGAAGAAGGACGAGAGCTACCGTTCGAAGCCGTTGGAGATAAAGAGAAAGGCCGGGGACCTCCGCAGTCCCCCGTTTGTCACGAAGCACAGGAAGTTTGAGCCGGCCGTCCGGAGAGACGCGCCGCCAGTCCACCTAACCCCGCTGAACGACACGCGCACGAATGTACTAATGCAGATCCAAAACGGAGAAGTTTGTGAAGTGGCCCAAGCCACTGAGAAATCCAGGTGGAGGGGATCAGACCAAATACTGCGACTTCCACCGTTGCGGGGGCCACGCAACTGAGGATTGCAAGTCTTTACAGAGGGAGATTGAAGAGCTAATAAAGAGGGGGCACCTCAACCGTTTCCTGCAAAGACCTGGACAATCCTCCGGAGCAGCAGTCGAGCCTGAAGTGGAACCTCCAAGGAACCGAGTTGCCGCGGGGGTTGTGAACATGGTGTCAACCCGGCCGGCTGGGGAGAGCAGCCTGGAGCCCAGCGCCTCCAAAAGGCCGAGGACGAGTGCTAGGGACGATGTAATTTGCTTTAGCAAAGAGGATATGGCCCATGTAACTTCCCCCCATTGTGATCCCTTGGTTGTAACGGCACTCGTTTCAGACGGAGCCAATGACTACCGTATGAAACGAGTCTTTATCGATAATGGAAGTTCCCGAAATTTGCTTTATCTCGATGCGTACCTTAAGCTTGGATTGAAGAGACATCAAATGAAGGCCCCAGAGGGGCCGCTGTATGGACTTGATAATGAGCCAGTCCCAGTCCAGGGTATCGTGCAACTGGAAGTCACACTGGGAACGTACCCAAGGACGGCTTCAAAGGTCCTCACCTTTCTTGTGGTGGACCTCCCGTCCGTTTACAACGCAATTCTCGGCCGTCCGTGCCTTGCTACCTTTGAAGCGGTGACTTCCATCCCGCATTTAAAGATGAAATTTCCAACTCCGTACGGTGTAGGGGAAGTACTCGGCGAGCAGGCCACTGGGAGGATGTGCTACCTATCGCAGGTCACGCAGACTCCCCTTCCGAGACCAATGGAAGACCTCGACCTCAGGGACGAGGCAACACTGCAACAGGCGCAGCCTGGTGAACCTACCCTGCGAGTTCCTTTGGACCCCGAGGACCCTGAGAAGTGCGTCCAGATAGGGAGCTCTCTGGAAGATTCCGTCCGAGATCAACTCACAAAATTTCTGAAGGAAAACTCAGACGTATTTGCTTGGTCCCCCGCGGACATGCCAGGCATCTCTCCCGAGACGATAGTGCACAGGCTTGGCGTGGATCCTCACCACAAGCCTATCAGGCAGAAGCGGAGGAATTACTCAACGGAAAAGCTGGTGGCCGTCCGGGAGGAAGTGAAGAAGCTCCTGGACGCAGGATTCATCCGAGAGGTACAATACCCGGACTGGCTATCCAACGTGGTCATGGTAAAGAAAAGCAGTGGAAAGTGGAGGATGTGCGTTGATTTCACAGACCTCAACAAGGCCTGTCCAAAGGATAGCTTTCCCCTCCCCAGGATCGACCAGTTGGTGGACTTAACGTCCGGCCACGAGCTGCTCATTTTTATGGATGCTTACTCGGGGTATAATCAAATAAAAATGTGTTCCGAGGACGAAGAGCATACATCCTTCATGACTGACCAAGGGACGTACTGTTACAAGGTGATGCCCTTCGGTCTCAAGAATGCCGGGGCAACATACTAACGACTGGTCAACAAAATGTTCGAGGACCAGATTGGTAGAAACGTGGAAGTCTACGTGGACGACTTGCTCGTAAAAAGCACCACTAGTGGAGGCCACATCGAGGACTTGGCGGAAACCTTCCGAGTATTAAGGGCCCACGAAATGAAACTGAACCCCGGCAAATGCACATTTGGGGTGACGTCCGGGAAGTTCCTGGGCTATATAGTGTCACAGCGCGGGATCGAGGCGAACCCCGAGAAGATCCAAGCGATCTTGAACATGTAATCCCCGCGGACTGTAAAAGATGTCCAGAGGCTCGCGGGGCGGGTGGCCGCCCTATCCCGCTTTCTGGCAAAATCAGCCGAGAGGCATTTGCCTTTCTTCAGGGCGCTCAGAGGGCCTAAGACCCAAGGCTTTCGTTGGAGCAACGATTGCGAGGAGGCACTTCAGGGCCTCAAGGCGTATCTTGCTAACCCTCCACTCCTGGCTTCTCCCCAACCAGGAGAGGAGCTTTATTTGTACCTATCAGTGACCGACCAGGCCCTGAGCTCGGTCTTGGTGAGGGAACACCAGGGGAATCAGCAGCCGGTATATTACGTCAGCAAGGTCCTGGCAGACTCAGAGACTCGATATCCGCACACGGAGAAGATCGCTCTTGCACTGGTATACTCTGCCAGGAAGCTAAGGCCCTACTTCCAAGCGCACAAAGTTGTAGTCCTGACTGACCAGCCGCTGAGAACTGTCCTCCAGAAGCCCGAGGTCTCGGGGCGACTAATAAAGTGGGCCATCGAACTGGGCGAATTCGACATCGAGTTTAGGCCAAGGCCGGCCATGAAGGGCCAGGCCCTCGCGGATTTTGTCGTGGAAGCAACTGCACTTGACAGCGATGATGCCGAGAGCACAGGAACGGGGAAAACAGGATCACCGCCAGCATGGACGCTTCACGTGGATGGCTCAGCTATGAAGGATGGCTGCGGGGCAGGTGTCGTGCTGAGGACCCCCGTGGGATCAGAAATTAAGTACTCAGTAACTTTGGGGTTCCCAGCAACCAATAATGTCGCGGAGTACGAAGCCTTGATTACAGGACTTCGATTGGCAAAGGAGTGCTCGGCCAGGGACTTGGTGGTTTACAGTGATTCTGAGCTAGTCATCAATCAAGTCCTCGGGAACTTTGAAGTGAACAACCCTCAACTTTCCAAATACCTTATGAAGGTAAAAGGAATGACCTCAGATTTTGAGCGAATAGAATTCGTGCACATTCTGAGGGCAGAGAACGAGAAGGCGGACTCCCTGGCGAAAGCAGCAGCGTGCGGGGACCCAGAGCAGTACGCCCGAGGAATGAGGGAAACACTGGAACGACCAACGATAGATGAACCCGAGACCAATGTTATGCAGGTGTCCGACGGTGATACCTGGATGACCGCGTACCTGAGATACCTCACAGATGGAACTTTACCCGAGGACCCTGCTGAAGCCAAGAGAATAAAGAAGACTGCAGGCTGGTACGCCATAGTGGACGGCCGATTATATCGCCGGGGATTTTCGGCCCCTTACTTGAGGTGCCTGACCCCCGTGGAGGCAGAATACGCCCTCCAGGAGGTGCATCTTGGAATCTGCGGGTCCCATATTGGAGGCAAAAACCTGGCGTTCAAAATAATGAGGCAAGGGTATTATTGGCCTACTATGAAGTATGACGCCGTGGACTTCGTACGCAAGTGCGAGAATTGCCAAGTCCACAGCAACTTGAACCGCCAGCCACACACGGAGCTCCGGGCGTTGCAGTCTCCGTGGCCCTTTGCACAGTGGGGGCTTGATATCCTCGGACCACTCCCCCTCGCGGCCGGCCAGAGGAAGTTCCTCATTGTAGGGATCGACTACTTCACAAAGTGGGTGGAGGCAACGCCCCTCGCACGAATAACGGAGCAGAACGCAACTGAGTTCCTTCGCCAGTCCATCGTCTGCAGGTATGGGGTCCCTGAGTGCGTCATCACCGATAACGGGACGCAGTTCACCGGGAAACGGTTTTCCAGGTACTGCGCTCGTCTCAGAATCAACCTGGTCCACACATCCGTTGCCTACCCTCAGGCCAACGGCCAGGTGGAAGTCACAAATCGGACTATCCTACACGGGCTTAAAACGAAACTGATAGACTCTGGGGGCTCCTGGGCGGATGAGTTGCCCTCTATCCTCTGGTCTTATAGGACTACTCCGAGGGAATCGACGAAGGAGACACCCTTTAGCCTTTGTTACGGGGTTGAAGCGGTCATACCAGTGGAAGTGGGCCTCCCAAGTCTTCGAGTGGAACACTTCAACCCAGACCTCAACAGCCAAAGACTCCGTGAACACCTTGATTTGCTCGAGGAGGCCCGCGACCGAGCGCGACTAAGCGTAGCGACATATCAGCAGCGGGTGGCCCGTTACTACAACAGAAAGGTAAAGGCACGACAGTTTGAGGTTGGAGATTTGGTGTTGAGAAGCATTGAGGCGACTGGAAAGAATGCCGGCCGGAACAAACTTTCTCCGAATTGGGAGGGACCCTTCCTGGTCTCGGCGATCCTTCGAGATGGGGCATACAAGCTACGCAGCCAGGAGGGTAAGCTGGTTCCCCGGACGTGGAACGCCACGCACCTCAGGAAGTACTATCAGTAAGAGTCAAGGCAGCCCAGGAGCGCCCGTACGCGACGACACCAAACTGCGAGAGGACACTATCACTTGTAAAGAAGGCTGTAAATGGAGTTGGAAAAAACGTTGCAAGTGCGTTATAAAAGTCTAGAAGTTTGATACATTTCGAAACAATTCGCTGAATAAAAAAAAAACTCGGTTCCGTCGGAGCGGCCCCAGAGGTCGAAATAAAAACTCGGTTCCGTCTGAGCGGCCCCAGAGGTCGAAATAAAAACTCGGTTCCGTCTGAGCGGTCCCAGAAGTCGAAATAAAAACTCGGTTCCGTCCGAGTGGCCCCAAAGGTCGAAATATATATATATATATATATAAAAACTCGGTTCCGTCCGAGCGGCCCAAGAAGTTGAAAGAAAAACTCGGTTCCGTCCGAGCGGCCCAAAGAGGTCGAAATAAAAACTCGGTTTCGTCCGAGCGACCCAAGAAGTCGAAATCAAAGAGATTCAGTTCCGTCCGAGCGGCCTAACAGGTCGAAATTCAAAGACTTGGTTTCATCCAAACATCACTGGAGCACAAGGCTTAACGAAAGCATGACAAAAGAAAAAGAAGAAGGGCACACAGCCAGGCATTGTCAAAAGCTTAAGTATTATTCCGTCAAGCAACGCATGTACACCATATCAAAAATAAAGGAAAAAGAAAATGACACATATACACGTCCTAAGGCGCTGGGGGCTCCGCCGGATCCGAAGGCCCAGACGGCCCTGGAGAAGGAGGGTCACGAGGCGGCCCTGGCTGAGAGGTGCTGGGGAAAGGCCTCCCGGAAACCCCGTACAAATCTTCTGCGGTCAAAGCATCGGCATTCCGGGGATCGAGTACAGCTGCAGGGAACCGCGGATGAATAAGTTGAATTACTCGGCGGCACATATGAATGCCATCCCAGTACCTACTCTCCAGTAAAGGCCCAAGTTCCGCGGGTGAAATGGACGCCCTCAGCTTCTGCCCCGAAAGAAACAGCCTTTCTTGTAGCACCGACTGCTGAGCCCGCTGGAGCTTCACAGTTTCCTCCAACGAGGCTATTTTACTTCTAGCCTCAGCGAGCTCCGTTGCTGACCTTTGGGCAGCCTCATTGGCAGTCCTCAGGACCTCCATCTTGGAGGCTATCTTTCCAGCCACATCTTGAAGCTGCGTCAAAGAGCAAAAACCATGAGACAAGAAAGAAGAAAGCAGAAGGCCAAGACGCGCAAAAAACGATGAAGGCACCTGAGAAATGAGCAAGTCGCCGCTTACAGAGGCCTCCCCACTAGTCTCGGACGCTGGGGCCTCACAGGCGGGCGCCACAGGAACTTCGACCTCCACCTCAGATGAAGGAGCGCCAGCATGAGAAACTGTGCCCTGGGGCTCAACATCAATGAACGCCATCTCTTCTCCAACAACGCCGAAATCGTGAGCGCCTTCAGTTTCCTCAGCAAGGATCTCGGCCTGATTGGCTTGGACTGCAACGGCCGGGAGCTCAGCAAGCGCCTCCGAGGACGGCCCAATAACCGCTTCCGCTTCAGCCTCCTCGTCAACCGGAGGTTGCGCCTCGCCTGCTTCTCCTTCAACCTGGGCGCCCTCCGCATTGATGGCCTCGGGTGAATCGCCAGTGAAGCCCGAGACCTCGCCAGTGAGCTCGGCGGGAACGTCAGGCATTGGCTCATCGCCGGGAGATTGGGCGTCAGAAATCTCCACGATGTCCCTAATAATCGTGGAAACAACGATGGAGGTAGCGGCTTGCGTCCTCGGCTTCTTGAAGAAGGGAGCGATAGGTTCATCGCCATCATCGGACGAGGACCGCTCAACAATTGTTGCCGAGGGCCTAGAGCTCTCGGCCGGGGGCTTTGAGCTCTCGCCCGGACGGCTTGTCTTCGAAGGCTTGACCTTTATCCTCAGGGGCTGGGCTTTTTTCTTCAGTTTCTTTCCTTTCTTCCCCGAGGACAGAGACGCAACAGCGCCGCCGGGAGAAGGTAACCACTCAGCCTTAGCAAGATTTTCGGGTGACAACCAAGCGTTTCGCTTATTTTCGTGGAAACTCCCCAAGTTGGCCGTTATCAACCCTAGGAGTTCCTGGACGGCATCCCTCTCCTCTTTTGAGGGATCAGAACAATAATGGTTGGCTACATTCCCCCATCCATTGGGAATGCGCCAGTCCTCGGGGGTAGCCAAAAAGAAAAACTTGTCTTTCCACCTTTTGGTGGAGTCTGGATTCCCCCCACACATAACAGCAAACTCTGGGCGGGGGGTCATGGTGACCCACTCAAGATTATGTGTAAACCTAAACATAATCTTGACAACTTGCGCATTTAGACGCCTCCCATGACATCGAAGAAAGACACAGAGAGAAACCAAATACCTAACGGCGTTTGGTTGAAGCCTCGCAAAGGGCACCTGAAGCGCTGCCATAATCGCATGGAACTCCTCTGGCACTGGGAATCGAAGCCCACCCTTAAGGTGGACCTCGTAGACGGTGATAAAGCCGCTGGGAGGATCACGAGCACTTTCAGTGGGCCCTGGAACCGTCATCGCCATGGAACCAGGGATGACATACTGCTGCCGGATCTCGTCCAACCTCTCCGGCGACAGCGATGAAGCAATATCAGCGACACCAGGAGCCATGGAAAGTAGAGAGCGAAAACTCAGGAAGAAATGAAGGAAAACGTTGGTTCCTATAGACGGCCATTGGTTCCTACAGACGTGACGCCCTGTATTCCCAAGACGCCTGACAACGCGTCAATCCCGCATTTAATTCTCTGCAGGGCCTAAACGACGGCGCCACATGTTCTCGGACAGGTAAAAACTCCCGGACACAACAGGATCAGGCCTTTGGCTAGATGCAATTCCGAGAACATTAATTGTCCCAGACTAGGCTTGAAACCAAATCCGCGCTTAGAAGCGTCATCACTCCTCGGACGATCAGCACGCGAGCGGACGGACTTCTACAGACGATCCCATCTTGAAGAATGGTGGTGTTGAGAAGACATGCCAAACGGTCGAGGACTTCGAACCCTTTGGCATGGGGGGCTAGTGTTGGGTTCCATTACCCAGGGGTCCTAAAATTAGTACGGGAATCGGACGAGCGTTTCGACCCGAGAGGTCCAAGTTGTCATGCGCCCGGGATCTCATTCGACGCGATATGACCGAGAGCTTTCTCTGGACCGTCCGAGAACACGCGTAAATCCAATAGTACGCGGACTCAGTCAAACTACAAAGTAGGTCAGTAAAGGACGAGGACTGTTTCTGTTGTCTGAACATGCCAACTCAGCTACTTCACAATTACCAAGGAATGCGTAAATCCCGCTACATGCCAACGCTGTCAGCAACAATCCCCATAACATACCCTGTCACCTCAAGGCTGGCATTCCTACCACAACATGACCAACGACGGCGTCAGAATCTAACTCACCAAACACGCCAGCGTTCCTGATATGGGATGGCCATGTCAGCGGAGTAGGTGGCCAGCCTCCCAGTAGGCGTCGTTGGCCGTGTGAACATTCCCAACGGTTACCTTTTTTGCGCTTATAAATACGCACCTAAGGCAGACGGAAAGGGATTCTCTCTCTTTTTCCGGTCGAGTGAAAGAACAAAAAAGAAAGAACAAAGCATTTTCTCTGTATTCTGGATCTTGCACCCTTGTACTCAGCGACCGAATAGTAAAGAATCTTTTCAGATTTTCAGCCTCGTGGTTTTCCCCTCGTTTCAAAGGAGGGTTTCTACGTAAAAGCTTGGGTGTCCATTTATCTCTCTCTCGTATCTCCCACTCGCCCGCAACTCACCCTCTTTTATGTTGCTATTGGTTCCGTCCACTTGACGTCAGCACGCGTCAGCATTATACAGCGGTCGGACCCAAACGCAACAGAATCTATTTCAATGTGATATATTATCCATTTTAAAGAAAGGTATAAAACGTATCCGTTTGCTT
>JAODPA010083256.1:0-25769 GCA_025585075.1 Nepenthes mirabilis | reverse complement strand
TTAAATAAAATAGATAAACTTGCAGAGAACTTCTAAAATGTCAATGCAAAGGTAAACAAGCTATTCTACTAAAAAGTTAAATAAAAATCGATTTGAAATTAAAAATCGGCATTGTAATCACCCATCATTGACATTAATAATATTGATTGCTATAATAACTGTTGATTTTTTACTAGTTTGAATCATTTTAGCCCGTGATATTCTTTAATGACAGTATATATGCAAGTGTATTAATTTCAGGAACCCAAAACTTAGGAGCCGTTATTTATAGGCATTTTACAACAAAATACTTAGAGGTGGTGGTTACTATTATGGTGAAAGTGGATGGTTATGGATATCCCAAAATAAGAAAACCTTTGACCAATCAACTGAAATTTTTTAATTCAAAAAAAGTTTCAAAATTCCAAATACAAGAGAGGAAATTTCAATCTCAGAGGCTTTAGAGGGAGATCGGATGTGAACATACCTCCCATCTCCAGGCGTTTGTTGATAAGCAGGAGCATATAACTTTCTTCTCCCAGCCATCACCAAGCCAGAGTTCATGCACAAGCAGCCATACCTTTCTTCTCAGACCATGACCACCTTCTTTTTTTTTTTTTTTCTTAATGGAGGTTGGATTCACTGAGGCCTATGCTCCGTGATCTGATGTGTGGGAGAAACTTTAAGCCGTAATGAATTCGAGCAAGAAATAGGGAATAGATATAGAAATTCACACCCAGTTTACAGTCTCCGGTGGATTGAACTTCCATGATTTTCACACATTTGGTTGCTTTACGCAAGGGATTTGGGTCTCTTCAAGTGAGTAGTCTTGACCAGAAGCATTCAATTTAACGCGAGGTTTATTACCTCTGCAAAGATCCAAATAGTGATAAATGGTGATGCCAGTATCTCAATGAAAACATTGTCTACATACTTTGGATATAGATGGTATGAATTTACTCATGAATAAGCAGTGTTGATAATTTAGTTTCCTGAATACCTTATGCTCAGAACTATCCAATCATCAAAATATCATGAGAAACCCTCTGAAATAGCAGTAGGTTTGCAAAATTTTCAATTAGCAATTCGACAGATCAGAAGCGACCTTCAAAATAAGAACAAGGAAAATGAAACTGAATTGCACAGTTACTGATTCAAGCCCTCTTTTTCCCAGACTGTGCAGGTTTTTTGCCAATAATTGAGGTCTTGCTTGGGGGAGAGAATGTGCCACGGAGAACGGCTAACGCAGCCAAACACATGAAGGGGAAGTACATCATCATCATCTTCTCCGATCCCCTGCGTGAACCAATCATCTCTGACATTATTGCAACCTGCAACACACATATACAGTCATGAGGATCCGGAAATGTGGAGCGAGAGCACAAGAATAATGGGTGGATCATCCATTGGTAGAGAGTCATTTATAATTTCAATTAAGATCACAATTGCTAGTAAGTTCACCGTGCAGTTTTTCAAACTTGCCGCATACTCGGCCAAGGAGAAATGGAGTGCATTTAACTCCATGATAGTCAACACTACTCTTAAGAAGGGGACTATCGGTTCAAATACAGCATCATTACTGCTTACCTACCCATCAAGAAAAGTCTACATTTATTAGATTTCTGATGACTCTTTTGTGAGTTTTATACTTATTGAATATGTAGATTTCACTTTCGGAGCTATTAGAGTTGCTCGCATGAGGTTCACGTGATGTTTCGTTGGAATGAAAATCTGGGAAGAGTTCAAATGTTTTGTTTGAACATTGTTTCACGCGAAACTCATGCAAAGGCAGACGTCATTGATGAAATATCAACCGATACAATATGTATCGGTCGATATGTATTAATATTAAGGCCTCCCAATACTAATGTTTTCCAATATTAGGATAGTATTGCGATATGTTTTCATATCAGCCGATATGGTCATATTAGCTAACGAATTTTAAAAATTTATTTTCTATTTAATATATCTAATATCAATATATATTATCCGATATGTCCAATATTAATATAATTACGACTAATACCGATACTGACATTTCATCCATAGGTGGCACTGGTAAAATGCGCTTGATAGATGCTTAATGTCCACATGGGCGTGAAAGATAGTTAAGTTTTGAGTCATTTTGCACCTGATGCATTTATAAATATCATGTTTTGATTTAGGTCAGATTTGCTAGATAATTTCAAGCCCAGGCACTGCAAGGGAGAGAGAATGGGAGAAGAAGAGAGAGAATAAAAAAGATGAAAGATTTGCCAATTGTTTGTGATTCGAATTGTTGTCCACACTTTGCCAACATCAGGTATGTTGTTCTAACTTTATTGATAGTATGTATGACCTGGATGTTTTCATTTCTTTTGCCATTTTAGTTTTTGTTCATCTCTTGACTCGTACACTATGAGGGGTTATACCACCAAAATATATATTAGAAGTTCATGATGACCGTATGATCGGAATAGTGGTGGTTAATGGTAACTAGACATCACCCTTGTAGTGTAATGTGAATAAGTTAACTTAGAGGGAGTTAGTGATAACTAGATCTTCACACGGATGGTTGTAAAAAAGTTGTTTAACCACGTTAGTCGGAAGTTATTTATAATTGGATCTTTAAATATAGTGGAGATATGTTTAGATGAAAGATCTCATGGCTTTTTCTTAGTTGACAAGAGTTACCACGTAAAATTTCTTGTTATTATGTTTGTGTACCTGATTGTATACAATTGTTGCTTCTTCTCAAATTCAAACAATGAGATGGTGAATTCAATTCTAATTACAGACTTTTTTTCGATTTCACATCGATGGAATTTGCCAGCAGGGCCATTCTACCAGCTCGTTCTCACTTCATTACCAAATGGTTTAGTCTTGAAAGCAACTTGATGCGACACAAATATGACTATCTCCAATAAAATGTAGTCTCCCACTTCATGTAGTCTCGCACTATAAATCCACCCACCTCCAAAAACAAAAAAACCAAAAAAATGGGACATGATTATTAACAACCTTATTCCTTTTTGTGGCAACGTACACAAGAAAATAACCACATTAATTCTAGAGAAAAAACAAGCTTAGAATTTTTGTTTTGGGCGAGTAAAGAACCAAAGATGGATTAGCTACAACATTTGCTAAATGGGGCAGCAGACACCATGAGTTATAGACAGACCAAGGGAGATACTGGATTGAGCATTGGACTCTGTTTGGATATGTCACCATTAATCTGTGTACCCCAATAGTTGGCCAAGTAATGAAGTATCACATGAGTGGATATTTAAAAATCTAAATCTGCCAAATCACTCATATTATGATCTTCTGTATTCTAAGTCATCACATTCCGTCGTCAGAGATGATACCAAGCTCTTGCCAACACTTAACCTTTTTGGTCTAAATTGGCTCAAGTGCCTCAAATGCTTTGTTGCTAGATGATAGGGTCAGCAGAAAGACATAGCTAGTCTTTACACAATGGTTTCATTTTTCCATGAAGTTTACTGTGCTTGATTTAGATCTTTGAAAGAGTTAAGGAAAAGGAAATGAGGAGAAAATGCAGTTTCAAACGGCAAGCTGCTCTTAAATTACAGCCAATATTGGAGCAAACTTTACTTCTCTTCGTCATATTTCAAACATTCTTTTTGGCACTGTGGGGTAATACTATTTAGAATGAATACTGTAGCCTTCCCCTAATCTTAAAACCACAACCCTAATGGGAGAGGGATTTGATTCCATTTCCACACTCCAGTCCCTAGAAACAATTCTTTTGCAACTCAACCAACAAACATGCATGGAAAACCGTAAATCTATCTCTCTGAACAAATTTCTCCCCCCTTTGTTAGCAACTACTGGTGGAAGCCACAGATGAGACGGGATATAATGCCGTCTCAGATCCAATTCCACAAACATATAATCTAATCCAAAAAAGTTATGATAAGTACAGTATATATTACAAAATAATTCCAAATGCTGTTCTTTTTTCATTAACTGTGTTATGAAGTATTCAAACATAGTGAAACTATACAGTGAATCAATAGTTTTCCTTCGAAGTTAACTATAAACCAAAATTCTTGCGAGTGTGATAGCATAGCAAGTAGATACTTAATATACGTTTGGTTGTTGGAATGGAATAAAGTGGGAATAAAATAATTATTCTCAGGGAATAAAATAGTATGAGAATAGAGTTGGAATTATTATTCTCATATTTAGTTGTTAGAATAGAATAAGGTAAAAATTAGTATTCTATTATTTGGTTTGTAAAATAGTATGAGGAACAATGTGAGAATAGTTATAATAATAATAGTAATACTAGTAATAATAATAATGATGATGATAATAATAATAATAATCGTAATTGATGGAGACGTCAGNTACTATTATTACGTGACAATTGTTATTTTCTCATATAAATGGTGGGATTGTTTATTCCCACATATATGGGAATAAATATTTCCATAAAAATATTATTTCCGATTAAATTTACAATCAAACGGAGGAATATTTATTTTCTGAAAATAGAAATTCTATTCTTATATTATTTTCTCGAATCAAACATGAACTTAATAGTTTAGATAAAATAATGAAAAGGGAACAAAGTAAATCAGAGACAACAGATAAACAATGTTGCTCCTGTAAGCATTATATACTTCGAAAAGAAAAATGAGATAGAAGAATTTAGGAAGAGAGTCATTATCATTTACAAATTGTCTGCTGAACCAGATATTTGGTATTGAGTATTTCTAATTAGTGGTAAGATGATGTTTTAGGACTATAATTTCAAATAATCACAATATATTAGTCACATTTCATGAACAATTTTCTTTTTCTAAGAAATAAAACTACCTTCTTAAACCTAATCGTTTTGGTGGCTTGGTAATGACACTTACTAAACATAACCTTTAACCAAAGCCATCATAATCACCAGAAATAGCTGACTGAAAACAGTATACGCTCCAGTGAATCAAGAAAATCCAATCAAATTATCAATATATAAACACACAATTGGAAAGCAAATCAATAGTAGTCAACAACAACTTGAAAAGCTTATCAAGACTATCTTACCATCGAACTAAACATGGAGACACCAAAGATCAAGCAGGTGGTATTAAACCACGACTTCCCATACGTCAATCCAAATAGATTCACGACCGAAAGGGGCCAAAGAAGAAGGAGCTCCATCCAAACAAGTCCTACGAAGAAATAAGGCCTTTCCACGACCAAATAGTCTCCAAACTCGATGCTATACCAAGACTTCAGATCTGCCAAAACCTTTGGGTAATAATGTTCTGGTAAACACGTTTGCCCATCAAGAAGAGGCGCAAAAATTGCAATGACGATGAAGAAGAGGAAGAGTATGGCATCAATCAGGTTCACTATTGCCCCCATTTGGGTAAAAAAAAAAAAAAAGAAGAAAAATCACCGTTAGTTTTATTGGTTGAGATTGAATTTGGGTTTGTCTGCGATGGAGGTGAACGAGGGATCTAGTATATTCACCGTCGTCGAAAGTGGAAAATGTTGGAAAGATCGAAAGCGCATTGATGGGAATTGGCCGGAAAATGTTGAGGATAAAGCCGATAAATAACTCCGGGATCATATTTTTAAAAATACTTATTGATTATATATACACCAATACGCCAAAGTGAAACGACGTCGTTCGGTTACACAACCTTTGGGACCAAATACCCGAAGAATCTCCTTCTCACGCATCACACTGCGTAGTAAGTAAGCGGACGGAAGCGCCAGCAGATCGGTCATCTCGAGCTTCGGTTAATAGCAACAGCAACGGCAACATTAACATCAATGGCCGAACCAAAAACCAAATACGATCGACAGCTGAGGTGTTCTTCAGCCATCCCTACTCTTTCGTTTTTTCCTTCTTCCATCTCCTTTCGCCCTAGTTGCTTAATCAGCGGACGGAGATTCTTTTTGTTTCTTTTTTTTCTGCTGGGTTGGTTGCCTAAAGTTCAGAATTGAATTTGAGATTGCAAGCTGCTTCTCCTTGGTTTCTGTAATGGATGCCTCCAATTTCATGCAATTCAAATACTATGCCTCAGTTCACCTGTTTTGGCAGAAGACTCAATTTCGATGTTGAAGTAGGGGCGGCAGAAGAAAGGATTTTTGTAAAAATTAAAAAAGAACCTTGTAACTAAAAGCATTTTCTCTTTTTATTGCTTTCATATTATCTATGCTTGGTCCACGTAGTGCTATCTGGTTTTAGAACAAGAAACATGGGCAGATAGAAGTATGCCGGTTAAAATTTGCAGTATATTTGCAGATGGTAGAGGTCGTTGTTTATTTCCTTACATGTCCTTTGATAGGGTTTAATTAGTGCCTGTTGATTCTAGGATATGGGGCGAGCAGGGGCAAGCAGCCTTAGAGAAAGCTAGTGTATGCTTACTAAATTGTGGGGCTACTGGTTCTGAAACTTTGAAGAATCTGGTTCTTGGGGGGATTGGGAGCATCACAGTGGTCGATGGTTCGAAAGTGGACGTGGGTGATCTTGGAAATAATTTCATGGGTATGATTATCTGTCCTTTCTCATCTAGTCTTTTGCAGGTTAAAATGACTTGTAAAACTTTCACTTACTCATCTGCCAAATAAATGAGGAATATACTTTTGGCTTCGATGATCTGGTTGTGTGTGATTTCATAGTGGATGAATCAAGTGTTGGTGAATCGAAGGCAAAATGTGTGTGCACATTTCTGCAAGAGCTCAATGCTGCGGTGAAAGCTAGGTTTATAGACGAATATCCAGAGAGGCTGATAGAAATGAAGCCATCATTCTTTTCAGAGTTCACTTTGGTAGTTGCCACCCAGGTATGTCTTTATGCTGCTTGTTTGGGTGCATATTCTTGTAGTCATTTGGCAGTTGTATATTTGTTGTTGCCTTGGATAGTGTCTTTGTATTGGTCCTATGCTATTCGTTCTTTCTTTGTTCATCTTTTGCATACACTAATTTATTGTGACTATAAATTAATTGGAACTAAGATTTCTATTTCAGTGATAGATGTCATGGTTTTCTGTTGGATTTTTGTCATATAGGAATTGAATATATTAGATTAATGCGCTGTGCTCTCTTGGTATCCTGTCCTGGCAATGCATCACTGAATCCCATGTAAAGCCGTGTGTACTGTTGAAAAGAAGGCATATTAGAAACATTTGTATTTGCTGTTGTTGTCATTTTTATTCAGGAAGAGATAGACTGCTTTATTGACTGGCAAAATTATAGAAGTTGTCTATTGGACATGCTGGCAAGTTTCAACCCAAGTATGGACCATAGTTAAAAGCCCCGTGTACCACGTATAGGATTCTTAATGATTATATCTTATGTGAATGATACTTGTCTTCTTGCTGCATACCTGTCTGTGTGTACAGACAATGAAATACTTTGTTATGGACTTCTTATTTTTGACAGCATGTCTATGCCTTCTTTCCTTCTCCATATTTTCAGCATTACTACAAATCTCACCTCTTATAACTCATTTGCAATCCTCTCCCTATATGTCTGATCCATTTTATTTTATTTCAATTTTTTAAAATTCCAGTGGGCCCCACGTATAAAGAGAGGAGTTGTAGATGTATTATATATAGGTGGGACAAATAGTTTTTTCCTTTTTGTCCCCTTTCTTCCTTGCTTTGGGATTCTGATGTCTTCTTTTCTTGAAACTGGTTCTTTGTAGTGGCACATATAATCTCTAATCCTGGTTTCCATAGTGTTTGGACTTTCTGATTGGCTGCACTTCGTTCTAGCTTTGTATTTAGAGTGCTGTTTATCTGTCCCCATGAGAAAAAACCCAAAGAAGGGTTGCAACTCCTTATTGAACTATTTCATGTTATCGTGCAGTTGCCTGAAGGTTCAATGGTAAACTTGGATAGAATCTGCAGGGACGCAAATGTGATGCTAGTTTTTGCTCGATCCTATGGTTTGACTGGGGTTGTTCGTCTCAGTGTGAAGGTACAATGGTTGTAAGTTGTTAATACACTAGCACTGTTTCTCTTTATAGCTGGAGATTCTAAATATTTTTAGTATGATCATCAGAAAATGAGTTTTATCACAATTGCCTCGTGGTTTACTATCAGGAGATACTGAATTAACTGTCTTTAGTACCCAAGTGAGAAAATTAAATTCTATGTCCATTACTTGAATTTTTTTTGGTAAGTAAAACTTGAAATTACCATATTCCAAAAAAATTGCCAAATTATTTGGATCCTTGTTTGGGATTATCTGAAAACAGTGTAAAGTGGTTTCATAAATCTTGGCCATATTTTTGTCATACTTATTTGCGCTCTTAAGGGGTTTTCACTTGGTTTTGGTTTTATTGTTTTTACAACTTCCCATCAGGAGCACACTGTGACTGAGTCGAAGCCCGATCATTTTCTGGATGATCTTCGGTTGAATAAACCATGGCTGGAGCTTAAGCAGTAATTCGTTGAACCTGAATTGTCTTCTCCTATGACTGTTGCTGTTTGGCTTATTATTTTTGTCCTATTATGCATTACTTTGTGATGAGCTGCTGATTCTGCATTTCTGTCCCAGTGATCTTAGTCTTTTTATATGCTTTGTAAACACTAATGTAAATATTGGACTATATATATTGCTATCAGGGCCTTCCAATATCGATTCTTTTTGATACCACAACAATATCATAATATATAACTGTATCGATAGTATATCGGTTGATACAACCTTACTAGTTTATGATTTTCAGAAATTTTTTTCTTCTGATATATTTGATGTTGATATGTATTATCTTATATGTTCAATATTAATATAACAATGACTGATACTGATATTTTCATCCACGTTTGCCAGACAAATCACAAGCTTTAGAAGTGATATTTTGATTGTATGTAATATTATAGGTTTGCTGAATCCATTGATATGAATGTACCTGATCCTGTTGCCCACAAGCACATACCCTATGTTGTGATTCTGATAAAGATGGCAGAGGAGTGGGCCAAAAGCCATAATGGCAGCCTTCCATCAACCAGGGAGGAGAAAAAAGAGTTCAAGGTAGGTTTATTCCTTTCCAGCATGGTTTATGCTTTCTTCCTTTTTGTTGCTTCCTAATGATGGCATATATATGATATGCTGAATATCTTAGGACCTTCTTAAATCCAAGATGATTGGACTTGATGAAGATAACTATAAAGAAGCTGTTGATGCCTCCTTCAAGTTATTTGCTCCTCGAGGGATTAGTAAGTATATAAACTACTTGTGATGGATTATTAGCACCAACAGATTTAATTTTGCATGAAAAAATTTTTTGTGAAAATAATGCTGTTATTTTGAATACACACAGCTTACAATTCTGTCTTGAAGTATTTGACGTAGGGAATAGCATTTAGCTGATAGGAGAGAGAGTTTGGATGTGCCTACTGGTGGATTATTTGTGGCATTAATTATTCTCGAGACTTTTGGTTTATTCAAGGTGTTGCCGATTGCTCCAATCTATCAAACCTGTAGCTAGATCATAGTGAGATTTCTTCTATCTTTGTATGCATATATGATTCTCTACTCTCCCTATCCCAAATCTATTTTTGGTATAGAAAAGAATATTGTCCTTGGGTTCCCTTTTTTTTTGACATGTTTTTTTTATTTGCAATCCAGTTCAATTCAGCTCATTGATTCCTCAGGTGATGAATCTTGTATATGTGTTTTTATGAGTACATGTGTGTCTACTCGGGAGCAATAAAACTTCATTGATGTATATGAAGCATATAGGTTTTAGAAGAGAAATTCACTGAACAAGAACGCTATTCTCTTCTACCATCCCTGCTTACCAAGTCCCCCAAAATCGTTTTTCTGAACCCTATTTTCCTTCTAAGGAAATGCCTGTAGCTTCTTTCTTTCCATATGCCTCTAAGGAAATGTCCCTTTTCCAAATTTGGCTACTTAGTATCTTCAACCTAGAGTTCTGGGACATCAAAATTTGCATCACAGAGATTGGCAGTACTGACTTGAATTGAAGCGGGCTAAAGATAATTCCATCCTGTGAGATCAGGAACTGTTAATTTAAATGTGACTTCAAGACCCTTCTTGGCATTTTTAGGCAGCAGCAATTAGGCGTAATGAAGCTCTCCTTGCATGTAAATGGTGACACTCCCTGGTGTCCTCATAAATTACCACTACAAGTCACAGAAGAAAATGTATAATGAAGCCTCTCTCTCTCTCTCTCTCACACACACACACACACACATACACACACCCAAAAATTTGTTCTTGCCATTGGCAATTTCTTCTTGCAGCTGCTTAGATGAAGAAAAATCTTCCTCTTTGAATTAGCCTCAAAGAAAGCATGGAAGACCTTGTCTAGGATGTTTTTTACATTGGTAACCTCACATGGGCTAGCAGCCTTTGGTTTTGAAGAATGGAATCTTACTAAGGAGATCAAGACCGGGGACAACCCTTCCAACCGAAGTTATTAGAATCTTTTTCGTTGTGGCCATCAACAGCAAAGCATGGCTTCTCGCCATAGGACACTAGGGCCCAAAACTGATAATCTTTATGGCAATAAATAAGCCTTCACAGTGATTTGCTTCTTATTTGAGTGAAGGGGAGTCTTCCAGAAGTGACAAGAGAATTGCCCAACAGAGGCATGCCAGTATCCTCAGTTCACAATTTCTTATAAAAATTGACGATGGTTCTTTTAATGTGATCTTTGACTGATCCCCTGCTTCAAGATAAGTGAGAGAATCTTCTGAAGCAGTTTTACAATGTAATGGAAAAATCTGATATTTAGGACCCCCTCTCTGATCCACATCATTCTTCATTTCTTTCTGTAGCTCATCTCATCCCAAACTGACCATGTCTTTTAAACTCCATGTTCTTTTTTATTCTCCTCAATTGCTGAACAGTCAACTTCCATTAGTTTCTTGATTATCCAGCATTTCAATCTTCAGAGGCAAAGTTTTTTTTCTGTTTCCCAAATCTCTGCAAGTTTCCTTGCTCTGACTGCTTGATGTTCTGCTAAAGGAGTGTTTGTGTCTTTCCTAAGATGAGATCAGTCAATTCATTTTCACAATCAAGGCTGAAGTTTCTATTATAGTCATAGTTTTGCTGCCTAGTTTGAGAATTTCTAGCTTTTAAATCATGCACATGACTGATTGGTATCTAATGTGTCGCACTTTCACTTGTCAGATTCAAATTTACAACAGATACTAGATGACAACTGTGCTGAAGTAGATTCCAGTTCATCTGATTTTTGGGTGTTGGTGGCCGCCTTGAAGGTTTGTGACCTAGAGAATAATCCTGAACAAATGATTTTTGTTGAATAGGTGACTGCCAATCTACAAGTGATGAGCACTTTGTTTTACTTTTTACTGCAATGTGAATTCGGCCTATCCCTTAATTTGTTTGTTAGAGTTTCATTCTATTATGATAAGTATCTGGATTACATGTGAGGCACATAATGTAAGTATACCAAATTTTTTATCTATTTTTTTCAAAGTTTGGGTTTATATCTACTGTTATGATATAAAGGATGTTTTCGAGGGGAGAGTATTGTTATGACATAGAGGTATAGCTGCACTTAGATGGTTACCATCTTCACGTATGGAAGTGAGGCTGCTGAGTATTGCTATGATGGTTGCTACAGGATACTAAATTGCTAACACTGTTGTTATGCTTTATTTAGTTATAACCAATCGATTAGTTAGTATTTAAGAGGGAAATATATGATAATTAATGGGAGACTAAGGCAATATTGATGTAGTATAGAGTGAAGACTTGTAACAGGTTCCATATGTTGAATGTATTGAATTGTCTCACTTCTCATCTAAATTCTACTGTCCTGCCATGTCTGTCTCTTCTTCTTCTTCTTCTTCTTCTTCTTCTTCTCCTCAACTGTATTGTCTAAATTCTCTTCTCAACCAAGGTAGTCTTCTCTCTCTAATCTGATTAACAGATTTCTATAACAATCAGCCCACTTCATTACAAGTGGTATCAAAGAAGTACTTTTCTAGTGACATCCTTGAATCTAATCTATCCAAACACAAGAACACAACCAAAAACGAGTAAAACTACCCATCCATTGGAAAATGCTACTGAGAATTATCCAAAAATTTCTGTTGTAATGGTTTTGAATTCTGGGATCTAATCTTTTGAAACATCATGGAACTGTTGTGTTGATCGTAATTCTAAAAGCTGCTAATTTGAGATGAAGTATGGTTCCTGTTTACAAATTCTTGAGGCACAGAAGCAAGCCAATTTCTTGAATTCTAAAATTTTTGAGGTCTTTCCAGCTACAGAAGCATTTGGATCCATTTCTACCGCAACATTCTTGGTAAAGAATGAAGATCAACAACATTCAACTGCATTTTTTAAGTTCCTGCGTAAACCCTATCTTCTTTCTGAACCCATCTACTTCTCCTTGTTTTCTACGTCTTTCCGTCTACTCTGAATTCTCTTTTAGTTTCTCATTTCAATTCTCAATTATTTCTTGTTACTGTAATTTAGAATAGTCTCTTCCTCATAATTGGTATCGCATTTCGTATCAAATTGTAATCGGTGTGATGTAGGGAGGAGGGGAAAGTAGGGAGAAGAGCAATAGAGGGATAGAGATAAGAATAAAGACTAGAGGGGTAGAGACAAGAATGAGGAACAACTAAGAGAGAGAGAGAGAAGGAAATTCCAATTGCTCAATTGCTATCAATTTTATCAAACATTCACTCATCAATCATCAATTCCATCATCAATAGAAATGGGGGTTCTTATATAGAGAACCCGATGCCTAAGAAAATTAGAAATAAAATTATAATCAAATAACTTTAAAAGTGGAAAGGAAATCAAATGGAAAATAGAATTAAATCTCTACTAAATAAAAATCAAATCTAATTAATAATCAAAACTGTTATGAAAATAAAATCAAAACTAATTTGGAAGGCAAATCAAAGCAAATATTTGTCTCGGATGTTCGTATCAACTCTCCCCAGGTGGCTAGAACTCGACCCCGTCGAGTTAAACGTTAGTAATCAATTTTCTAACCACAAGTTGAGCGGCTATGTAACCCTTCGGCGACAGTGACAGACTCGAGTAAGAGGGGGCCGAAAGCTGATGGAGCTACCGATATCTCCGAAAGGAATTGGATTGGGGCTTGAAAAAGTGCAAGCCTACTGGCTCTGATAGAACTCCAGAAGATCTAGGTCAAATTGCTGAAGTGCCTCGCGAGAGATCCAAGTATCATCAGATTCTAGTCGGCCAACCCAACGTACAAGGAAGCGTTGAACAGCTCCATCCCTGGTAAACATAATCTGTTTATCTAAAATAGTATCAATTTTATTATGGTGTGCTGGGAGGGAGGGAAGTGGCATAGGAGTGGATGGACAGTCAAGAAGTGGTGCACATGAGGGGTGGCAAAGGAATCTATAGGTGGGGAAAAGTCGCTTTAATAAGAAATTAGATCTTCCACATTGAAAGTATGATGAAAACCAAAATGAGATAGAATGTTAATAGCATAGGCATTTGATTCAATACATTGTAAAATTTTAAATAGGCCAGCATTACGAGCTTGCAATTTAGATGCGTGCCCAAGTAGGCGCCGCTCTGATCTGATTCGAAATATAACATAATCTCCTATATTGAATTCAATGTGTCTTTTATGTGAATCAGCGTGAAGTTTGTATGAAGCATTGCCTGCCTCCAATTGTTTATTGATCTCAATGTGTAAATCATGAAAGTGTTGTGCAAAAGTTTTGACCATCGTGGACACACTGACATGTGGAGACATTGAGATAAGGTCTAATAGTTTTCAGGGTTTGTAACCATGCACAATTTTAAATGGACTCATACCTAGGGATCTATTGAAAGAGCTATTATATGCAAGTTGGGTAGTGAGAAGGATCAAGTCCCAATTCCTAAGATGCTCTTGAACTAGACACCGTAATAAGTTACCTAAGTTCCGATTGACGACTTTAGTTTGACCATATGTTTGAGGGTGGTATGCAGTGAAAAATCCTAGTTTGGTACCAACCATGTGCCACAGGTTCCTCCAAAAATGGTTAGTAAAATGAACATCTCTATTAGAAATAATAGTCTTAGGAAGACCATATGGTTTAATAATCTCAGCGAAATAAAGGTGAGCAACTCGATAAGTATCAACAGTCTTGCTACAAGAGATGAAGTGGGCCATTTTAGAAAAACGATCCACAACGACAAAAATAAAACCATACTTCTTAAGAGTACGTGGAAGCCCTAATACAAAGTCCATGCTTACGTCCTGCTATGGACCATTAGGTACAGGTAGAGGGATATAGAGGCCAGTGTTTTGCTTTATGTGTTTGGCTAGTTGGCATGTTCGACAAGTACTGACGATCTTGGCCACATTTTCTTCAAACTAGGCCAATAAAATTGTCGCTCAACCTATTCAATTGTCTTATCATGTCCAAAATTGCCAGCTAAACCTCCGGCATAAACTTGCCAAACTATAAAGTCTCGGATGGATATTTTTGGGATGCAAAGTTTATTAATTCAGAATAAGTACCCATCCTGAGGACAGAAACCATCTGTGGTGTCCAAGTGCCCACACTGTAAAGCAAGGAAGATTTTGCTAAAATCAGTGCAGGATTCAAATTCTTTCTTAAGTCTTTCAAAGCCAACAATTTTAACTTGAACGGCAGATAGTAAGGTCAAGCGATGGCTTAAGACATCGGCCACTTAGTTCTTAGCTCCTTTTTTGTGCTTCAAGACAAAAGAATATACTTGTAAATACTCAATCCATCGACCATGCCTATAATTTACTTTCTTCTAGGAGTTAAGAAACCGAAGAGTTTCATGATCCGAATAGAGCACAAATTCTTGAGGTAGCAAGTAATGGCGCTAATAGCGTAAGGCTTGTACGACAGCATATAATTCCTTATCATAAGTAGAGTATCACCGCTTGACATCATTCAACTATTTGCTAAAGTAGGCAATTGGGTGGCATTCTTGACTAAGAACTCGTCCTATGCCTACGCCTGACGCATTACACTCTACCTCAAATACTTTGGATAAATCAGGAAGCTGCATGACGGTAGCTGTTGTCATCCTTTCTTTGATGAGTTTGAAAGCTTTGGCAGTATCAGGAGACCAGGCGAAGTCACCCTTCTTCATGCACTTAATGAGGGGAGTAATGACAGTACTAAAGCCTTTGATGAATCGGCGATAGAATGCGGCCCAAGCCGTGGAAACCTTGAACTTCATGGATGGACTTGGGTTCCGGTCATTTTATGATTGCCTCGATCTTTGCAGGATCGACAGAAACCCTGTCAGAATAAACAATAAAGCCTAGGAATGCCACTTTATTTGAGAAGAAGGAATATTTCTTCAGGTTAGCAAATAAGCTTTCTTTTCTAAGAGTAAGGCATACCTATGTGCAATGTTCTAAATGTTGCTCCTTGGTCTTACTGTAAATGAGGATGTCATCAAAATAGACCACTAAAAACTGTCCCATGAAATGCCGTAAGGCCCGAGTCATAATCCTCATAAAAGTGCTTGGTGCATTAGAGAGCCCAAAATGCATGACCAACTATTTATAGAGGTCGTCTTTTGTCTTGAAGGCTGTCTTCCACTCATCTTCTAGACGAATTCTAATTTGGTGGTAACCACTCTTTAAATCAATTTTAAAAAAGATTGTGGCACCAGCCATCATATCTAACAAGTCATTAAGTCTAAGAATGGAAAAACAATATTTTATGGTGATTTTATTGATAATTCTACGATCAACACACATCCTCCAAAACCCATTCTTCTTAGGTGTTAAGAGAGCGGGTACCGCTCAGGGACTCATACTTTTGCGAACAAATCCCTTGCGAAGGAGTTCTTCAACTTATCTCTGGAGTTCAGTATGTTCGGTGGGATTCATTTTATAATGAGGGAGGTTTGGGAGTGATGCACCTGGAACAAAATCAATGGCATGTTGAATTTCGCGTAAATGTGGTAAGTGATTGGGGAGGTCTTCCGAGAAGACATCTTGAAAGTTTTGGAGAATCTGACAAGCCTCATTTGGAATTGGTATGGAAGAGTTCGGAAGGGTTTCGAGAACGATAACGGCAAACACAACTGACTCGCTGATAGCGACCTATTTAAATGCTGTGGGACTAATAATATGTAATCCTTTGGTTGCTACGACAGTCCTCTCTTTGCTGGGAGTCGTCGGTTTTAGGGGTAGGGGGTAGAGGTGAATCTTCTTTTCCTTGTGAACAAAGGAGGAGGAATTAGAACAACCTTAAATTGTTACATCCAAGGTATAGAGCCAAGGGCACCCGAGAATGACATGACCCATATCCATTGGAATAATGTCACATCAAATATGATCTTTGTATTCTAAAAATTAAATGGATATAAGATAACGTTCTTTGATGGATATAGAAGACGTGTCAATCCAAAAGACGCTGTATGGATTAGGGTGTAGGACCTCCTTTAATCCTAAGCGAGAAATAGTGTTAGCGGAGACCGCATTGATGCAACTACCGCTATCCATGATTACCTTGCAAGCTTTCTCATTCACTTTGATGTAAGTGTGAAAAATAGCGTGACGACGCTAATTATCGGCTTCTTTGGATTGTGTTAATGTGCATCGTACAATGCCTAAAAATGGTATAGTGAGGAAGGAAGAACTAGAGTCTAGATGAGAGGAAGTAGGCCGAATGCAGCTCATAAATGTATCAAGGTCATCATCATTCAGGTCATCAAACTCTTCTAATTTGGGTTCATAGACTTGCTCTTCAAGGAGTTCCTCATTTATTTCATTTTGTCTGTCAATTAATAAAATTTTACTCGAACATTTGGAAGAAATATGCCCAAAACCTTTATAGTTGAAATACCGTAACTAAGAATTTCTTTTCGGGGTTTCAACATCCTTTCCTCGAGGTTCCCTTGTAGGGGCAACAGTGGAGGGAGGGGTTCCTAAGATAGACTTAGAATTGGTGGCAGGAGTGTGTGATGTGGATTGACGATACGGCATCCTGGTAACTAATTCAAAGCCTTGGACCAAATTATACGCATGGTCCAAAGTCATAACTCCACAAAGGATAAGATCTCTCCTAAGATCCTTGTGTAGTCCTTGCCAGAACCTACTTAACGTCATGGCCACGTCTTTAATAATGTGACATCTCATTCGAAAATTATCGAATTGAGTCATATACTCAGTGACGGACTGATTACCCTGTCGAAGGGTATTCCAATGATTGAGTAAGTTGCTACAGTAGGAGCGAGGTAAGTACTTCTATTGAAGACGTCGTTTCATTTCGGCCTAACTCCGGACAGGGGCGGCTTGACGTTTAAGAAGGAGGTCCTCAACACTTTTCCAATATAATTAAGCATTTTCGGTCAATTTAAGGCTAGCGAATTGAACTCTTCTGTCTTCTGACACATCACACCATTTAAAGAAACGGTCCATATCTTGGACCCAATGAGTGAAAAACTCAATGGTCCAAACAGCCATCAAAAGTAGGGGCGTCTAGCTTGATATTTTTAAAAAGGTGATCATTTGGATCCCGCTTTTGATCATAATATCAAGGCCTGTGATCATGCCTACGAGGGTTTCGTCTATTTTGCCTTCGTCGGTGAGCTTTGTTATGTGATGCATCAGAGTTTTCAGCATTTGATGAATGAGGCTCTAGTTTTAAAGTAGTAACCCAATTTGCAAGATCTAAATTTGTTTGATGAGTAGTGGCCAAGTCAGTTTGAATAGCAATCATGTAATTTTGTAATTATTGTTGACTGGAAACTAATTGGGTTAATTGTTGACTCAATATTTCAAATTGGTTAGAGTCCATGATTAGGTCAGGAGTATTATGAAAAATAATTCGACTACTTTGTAAGTGCATACAACACCTAACGAAATTGAGATCAATAAACAAAGAGAAAATCTAAGTCAATAAAAAAAATTTTTTTTGTATGGTTCAGATCATACAAACTAGTATTGCTAATCTATTAAAATTATAAAATAAGAATCAATTGCAATTAGGGTACGTCAAACGTAAGGTAGTGGGAAGACGTGAAATTTTTTTTTTTTTGGGTAATAAAATGACACGTACAGATAAAAGTAAATACTATTAAAGATAAACAAAATATGTTACCCAAAAAGAAAATGGAACAAACACACCTGGAAATAATTTGACCCACTTGCTGAGGTTGCCTTAGAGATGATCTGACCCGCTTGTTTGAGACTGTCTTGTGATGAAAATATTCTACTGGCTGAATTTTATTTGCTATTTTTTTTCTCTCTTTTTTTCTCTCCTTTTTTTTTCCGAAATTACAATTGCTCAAATGCAATTAATTTTCTCAAACATTCATTCATCAATCATCAATTCTATCATCAATAGAAATATGGGTTCTTATATAGAGAATCCGATACCTAAGAAAATAGAAGCAAAATCATAATCAAATAACTTCAAAAGTGGAAAGGAAATCAAATGAAAAATAAAATCAAATTTCTACTAAATAAAAATCAAATCAAATCTAATTAATAATCAAAATTGCTATGGAAATAAAATCAATGCAAATTTGGAAGGCAAATCAAAGCAAATATTTGTCTCTGATGTCCACATCACAGTGTCTCATGCTTTTCCTGTAGAGGCAACCTATGAAGTGTGATCTTCTAGCTAATCAAGTGCACTGAATGTGAAATGGGTCCAGATGCTTCTATAGTTGGAAAGACGTCAAAAATTCCAGAATTCAAGAAATTGGCTTGCTTCTGTGCGTAAAGAATTTGTAAGCAGGAACCATACTTCATCTCTGATCAGTAGTTTTTAGAATTACACTCAACACAGCAGTTCCATGGTGCTTCAAAAGAGTAGATCCCAGAATTCAAAACCATTACAACAGAAATTTCTGGATCATTTTCAGTAGCTTTTTCCAATGGATAGGTAGTTTTACTCATTTTTGGTCGCGTTCTTGTGCTTGGACCGGTTGGATTCAAAGATAGGAAAGTACTTCTTTGATACCAATTCTGATGAAGTAGGTTGATCGTGAAAGAAATCTGTTAGTCAAATTAGAGACAGAGGAGACTAACTTGGTTGAGAAGGGAATTTAGTTTTTTTAGTTGAGAAGAAGAAGAAAGAAGAAGAAGAGATAGACACGGGAGACGGAGAGTAGAATTTAGATGAGAAGTGAGACAATTCAATATATTCAACATATGGACCTGTCACAAGCCTTCATTCTTATACTACATGGATATTGCCTTATTCTCCCACTAATTAACATATATTTCCCTTTTAAACCCTAACTAATTGATCTGTTATAACTAACTGAAGCATAACAGCAGTGTTAGCAATTTAGTATCCAGTAGCAACCATTACAACAAAGCTCAGCAGCCTCACTTTTATATGTGAAGATAGTAGCCATTTAAGTGCAGCTAGCTATCTATAGTAGCCATTTAAGCTTAGGTTCTGAGATCACATGTGTGTGTCCAATGTTAGAGATTTGAAGGAAGAAATTTTGAATGAAGCCCATATAGCCAAATACATCATTTATTTGGGAATTAAAAAGATGTATCAAGACATAAAAAAGCTCTTTTTATGGAGAAATATGAAGCGGGAGATAGCAGCTTTTGTGGTGAGATACATTGTGTGCCACCAAGTCAATGCGGAAAATCAGAAGCCTTCAGGATTTTTTCTATCTTTGCTTGTTTTTAGTTGGAAATGGGAACATATTATTATGGATTTTGTATCAAGATTGCTTTAGCGGTAAGGAATCATGATTTTGTTTGGATAATTGTGGACCGATTGACAAAATTATCACATCCTTCCTGTGAGGACTACATTTTCAAGAGATTGTTTGGCACGACCGGATGTCAATAAAATTGTGAGATTACATGGGATTTTAGCTTTGATTTTTTATGATCGAGATTTGAGGTTCTTACCAAAATTTTAAAAAAGTTAACATAAAGAATTGGGCATGAATTTAAAATTCAGTATGGTGTTTCATCCATAAATAGATGGACAATTAGAGAAATTTATACAGATTTTGGAAGAAATGCTTAGAGCCTCTATTCTAAAGATGAAAGGAAATTGAGATAATTATTTGCCACTTGCTGAATTTGTATATAATAATAGCTATTAGTTCTATATTAGGATAGCTGTATGGAAGGAAACGTTGGTATCCTATTAATTTGAAGGAGATTGGTGATTGTAAACTTTTGAGCCTCGACATAATTTAGGATACGTCAGACAAGATCAAATTAATTTTAGATTGTCTGATAGTTGTCTAGAGTCACAGAAGAGCTACGCTGATAATTGGAGAACTGATTTGAGTTTCGAAACGGGGGATCACGTATTTTTGAAGGTATTTTCGAGGAAATGCATCTTAAGATTTGGGATGAAGGGGAAGTTAAACAAGGTTTACTGGGCCATTTGAAAATTTATAGTGAGTTAGAGATGTGATTTATAAATTAGCCTTACCATCCAATTTAGTTGATTGTTATGATGTGTTTCATGTCTCAATACTCTGGAAATACGTTCTTGATCCCTTGCATATCATAAAATACAAACCGTTACAAATTAATGAGAATTTGTCGTATTTTAATGTTTCGGTTCATATTTTGAAAGGAAGAGATTGAATTTTGCATTCTAAGGTGATTCCGTTGGTTGATGTGTTTTTGAGAAATTATTCATGTGAGGAAGCAACTTGGGATTGCTAGATAAGATTCAGGAGGAATATCCTTATTTGCTTAATAAGAAGTGTAAATTTCATGAATGAAATTTTATAAATAGGGAAGAGTTGTAACCCTTGATTTTTACACATGATTGATGGCATCATAATTAATATGTATTGGTTAATAAGGTAAATAATTGTATAATAAAATTTTTTAGAAAAAAATTAATTAGGAAAGTAGGATCAACATCTGATGGGTGCTTATCCCCTCCCTCATGCATATTTGAAATAGAAGCTATATGCTTGAGGGGTGCTTATGCGGCACTCATACACGATTTAAGCAGAATATGTGGTGTTTGAGGTGATCCTGATGTGGCACTTGTGCACACTTATGTGTCTGGGTGGCACTTGATGCGTGCTAACTGGCACTCATACCGATTTGGATATATGAAGGCATTTTGTGCCAATTCTATCATTTTGTGCAAGAAAAGAGGGAGAAACAAGAGAAAGAGAAGGAGAAAGAAAAGAGAAGGAGAAGCAAAGAGGTTTTGGAGTTTTTTCGAGTCAAATCTGTTAAAACTAAGATTTAAAGATAAGTATATCTAATCGTATTCTTTGGTCTATTATTCAAATCTTTCGATTTTACTTACTATTCTTGTTTTACTGTATATGCATGTCACCCTTTACACCTATTTTTTAAATATTAATGCATACATGTGTATTTCACTAAACGTTTTAAAGTTTTGTTTGATTTTATCGAATATTTAAAAATTTTGTTTGTTTTTTACTAAACAAGTAAATATTTTGAAGGATTATATTTGTACATGGAAATGTGTTGAAGAAAAGTCATGAAACACTAGTGCATTTATGCAAGTGTTTAGTGAGAATTTTATTTTGCTATCTAATCTGAGCTTGTACTTCTCCTAGATTGTGAAAAAGTTTTGTATATTTGTTATAAAGTTTTCCATTTATTTTTGTTAAGAACCATTATAAAGAATTCACGGCATATATTTGGATATATTCTAACATATTAGGCGTACTTGTGAAACGCACCTATCATCCATGAGTTAAAAAAAAAGTGGGTTTAAATCTCATCCATGCATGTGTATTTCACCGAATGTTTCAAAGTTTTGTTTGGTTTTATTGAATACTTGAAAATTTCGTTTGTTTTTCACAAAACAAGTGGATATTTTGAAAGATTATTTTATACATGGAAATGTTTTGAAGAAAAGTCATGAAACACTTGTGCATTTATGCAAGTGTTTAGTGAGAATTTGATTTTGCTATCTGATATGAGTTTGTACTTTTCATAGATTGTGAAAAAAATTTATATATTTGGTATAGAGTATTCAATTTATTTTTGTTGAGAACCATTGTAAAGAATTTACGGCATATATTTAGATATATCTTAACATATTAGGTGTACTTGTGAAATGCTCCTATCATTTATGGGTGAAAAAAAGAAAGTGGCTTTAAATCTCATCTATAGGGAGAAATATGTAAACGACTTACTTACGGGTCTTTAATAGTAGTGCCATTGGTAGAAGGTTTGAGAATATAAGTAACCCGTTTTTTAAAGTTTGGTCTTTTGATTGGTCAATGTGCGAATCAGCTGTCCGAGATTCTCATGGTTTGACCTGCATCATATTTTATGTTTTGAGATGGTTTGGTCTTTCGAATTTGGCAAGCTTTGATACAATCTTTGGATTGCATGATTTTATGAAGGCATTATAAATTTTGGACTTTCGATGTTTATGTATGGTTTACATTATTTGAATATTTGTATATGTAACGAACTATTTGTACGAAATCATAATTTGGTATGTGTTTAATAAAAAGTTTGACATGTTCAATTTCACGTGTTTTACGGTTTTCCATTCTTCAATCTATTTTATTAATTTGTATTTGTATATCGTATTTACATATACTTGTTGAGTATTAAACTATTGATTTTCCATACTTTTTTAATCCTTCTAAATTAGCGGGTCATGGCTACTTGCAGGATGTGAACGGAAGATTGATGAAAACTTTTTGTTTAGTTTGTAATTTGTAGATTTTGAGGATTTTCCTAAGGAATCTTATGCATTGGTGTATATATATATATCGAGTTTTGCAATTTGTTATTTCGGGCCAATGTTTCAAATAAATGTTTAGTACGTCTTGTTGTATGATATATTAGGTATTTGGTCAGATACTTTTCCTTGTAGAGATTTTGGAAATTGAATAGGTGCTTATATTATCTAAAAGTCCGATGGGGGTCTAGTTCGGTCAGATCCTGTGTCTGTTGTAAAATTATGGTTTGTTATGTTATTTATGGTTCAGTTTGTATTGTCTGATCTGGTTTATTGGAATTTTAATTATTTATGGATAATTATTATATAAATGTCTTTATTATTCTTATGCTGGGGTTATGACATTCTTTGAGTATCTAGATGACCCTTTGATCAAGTAGTGTTCTCATTGAATTGCAATAGTTGGTATTATTTTCTTAACTCTTTCTTGTTGCAGGAATTTATTTATTTCTCACTTGGAATTAAAAATAAAAATAAGCTATTTTGTTTATTTCTGTATTGCAGGAATTTATTTTTAATGAAGGTGGTGGAGAGGCACCCGTTGAGGGGTCAATTCCTGATATGACATCTTCAACAGAGTTAGTATTTCAACTATTGGAATCTTAACAGGAAAAAGGGGGAAGAAACTATTTGTACTTTATATTAATGTCATTTATTTTACTAATACTTTTATGAGATGATCATCTCTTTTGTAGGCATTATGTCAGTCTGCAAAAGATATACCAAGCTAAGGCTGAGGCTGACATTCTTGTGATGGAGCTAAGAGTTAGAAATATTTTAAAGAAAATCGGTAGAGATCCAGATAGCATTTCCAAGATGACCATAAAGAGCTTCTGTAAGAACGCCAGAAAACTCACAGTAAGTATGGGATATCTGCATTATCTGTGTGCGGGGACTCTGATAATGCTGTTTCTCAGCTAAAAGTTTTGTGGGGCATTCATTTCATGACACAGTTTCTCAACTGAAGTATTTTGGCAATCTAACAATAAAGCTACTTGGAAACTTGCTTGTATGTGTATACCTGCTTGATCCTGTAGGATTTTACTGCAATATTTACTTTGCCATGTGAATCTGCAATACTAATCAATGCGTCTTAGCATTAATTATCTGCAGTTCATTGACTCTCTATTGTCTTTCTGAAAAATAGTGTGATTGTCTGTATTTGTGGAGCTCTTTTTATTTTTCTGCAACTTTTTGGATTGGATTAGTACATGATCATAGAGCATTGCTGATTTGGAGATTTCCCTCCTCATTCTGTAAGCACGATCATTGTGGACTAAATGTGGACTAAATGCAGCATTCTTCAATGCATGCAGAATTGACATTTTTCTCTCAATCACTAGCAACAGTTCAGAAGAGGGTACATATTAATGTAATTATTCTGCAGGTATGCCGTTATCGGCTTGTCGGGGAGGAATTTAGTTCTCCTAGCCTCCCAGAGTTACAAAAGTATCTAACAGATGAGGACTACAGGTAACACGCAGTTGTTTGCCTGTGCTTCATCCTAGGGATAAGAAATATCTGCATCTGATTTAGTGTTTTTTTTTTTAATTTGGGGTTACGAAATTGCTGGGACTTAAAAAATGAACTATAAAGATGAATCTGGACGTGTCTGATTGACGATTAACTAGACTTACAAGGGTGGAATGCTTGGTTTTGGGGCTGAAATTGTATATGCTGAACCCATCATCTTATCCCCATGAATGGGAACATTTACAATCATAATTCAGATCATTTTGATGCATTTTTTTAGTGGAAAATATCATTTCATTGGATTTGCAAGATAGGTTTTGCACCAATTAATTTAATTTTTTGACTAATTTGTTATGTAGTCTGAGCAGTGGCATCTGTTTTCCCCACTTCCTCTCAAAGAAAGTTATGGCCGTAGTTTTATCGTTTTGGCATTTACGAGTATAATTTCCTTACAGCATGGCTCAGCACTAGGTATTCTTGAATAGTTTTATTGCAATTAGTCCTAAGTGGCTTATTTAGCGTCACTTTTCCGGGTAACAAAGTTTCAATCTTTATGGTAATGGAAACTATGTATCTTGCTTATGCTTATTCATAGATATCATAACAAAATTGAATTCCGAGCCCAATCATTTTATGGAATTGAGCTTGGTTTGTTTATGTTGCAGCATGGCTGTTGGGTTTTATATCTTGCTGCGAGCCGTTGATAGATTTGCTGCTAACTTAAACAGTTTCCCGGGCCAATTTGATGGGTGACTTCCAATTCCAGCTGATCAAATGAACAGATTTTCTCATTTGAAACTTGAAAGAGCTGAATTTGTTGTTTACATTGGCAGTGAAATGGATGAGGATGTATCTCGATTGAAGAGCATAACTGTAGGCTTACTGACTGAGTTGGGTTGCAACAGCTCAATTTTGACAGAGGATCTTATCAATGAAATGTGCCGATTTGGTGCCGCAGAGCTCCATGCCGTTGCTGCATTCATAGGCGGAATTGCCTCCCAGGAAGTGATAAAGGTCTTTTTTTCCTTTTTTTTTTTTTTTTCTCTCTTTCTTTTCAAATTGTCGCTGCGGGTGAGAAGCAGTTGCACCTCCAGGTGATGAGAGAGATGTTCTGGGACGCCAAATGGACATATCATTGAAAGTTGGAACACCCATAGACGACATAATATCTTATTCATTTATCTATTCTTATATAGGTTTAATAGGAATGAATGGATAAATGGATGAGATATTATATTATTATTATTATTATTATTATTATTATTTGTTAGGGCTTGAATTGATATTTCTCTGCTCTCTCTTTTGCTGCAGCTCATAACAAAGCAATTTGTTCCGATATGTGGAACTTTTATCTTCAACGGCATCGATCACAAATCCCAGATTTTATGCTTATAGCGAAGCAGATGCTTGATGCTGTTGGAGGCATAACCGCTAGTAGGAGGTTGAAGATCATTAAGAACTTGAGGAAACTATGGTGGTTGGAGAAATAGAAGAAAAATATATATCCATAAGAAAGAACAGAGTTTGGATCTGTGCTGTGTTAGATTATGATTGATGGTTTTTGAGAAGAAGAACATGGAAATGAAATGGACAGTCAAATTTTTGAATATGCAGCAACGGCTATTTGTTCGAGTTTGGACTTCCACTTCTCTACTTTGGACGACCCCTTTCTCTGCCCGAAATAATAATAAT